>JAQISU010001243.1:3620467-3765467 GCA_029339505.1 Unio delphinus | reverse complement strand
GCTCCATCGCAATTTCCTTCGCTGGGATAAAACGTATTTACTCAGTTTGTAAGCCAGCCGTGAAAAGTAGTGAGACAAGTAATGCAAGATAATCTCTTGTCGCTAATATAATAACCAAGAGCAGTCTGGATGCTGTTAGACGCATCCCAGAATTTGATTTTATCTTCCTAGGAGTTCTGACCGAGATGAAAGTGTGAGATGAAGACCAATTAAACGGACGCTAAGGAAACACGAGGCTGGAAATAAGGTTGTCTGGGAGTCACAAAATGCAGAGAAGTTACCTTAATATTTAACCAGACCATCTCCATCAACATCAGCTTCCCTGATCATCTCGTTTACCTGTACGCTTCTCTCCTAAGTTCGTCATGACATGACGCAACACCGCAGCAATGATAAATCCAACGCTTACCTGATTTCATCATCTCCTTTAGATTCTTTTTTTTTTGCATAAGAATAAAAAAGTCAATAAACCATCACCTAAGGGTGAAAAGAGTTTAAAGGGTTGTATAATTTGGTAAATACTCAAACTAAAATACGACGTAATAGTTAACGCCCATAACAGGCATGCATCCTTAAGTGAAAATAACTGAAGTGGTCTCTGAAAATAGCTTTTAGCGCACTACAAGTATTCTTTTCAAAATAATGGCGTATGGTACTTTACAAAACAAACATGCTAAGTTATTTAGATGCTTAATAACGGAAATTTTTAATGCGAGAATGGGTGAATAACTATCGATATTCGAGAGTGGGTGAATAACTATCGATATTCGAGAGTGGGTGAATAACTATCGATATTCGAGAGTGGGTGAATAACTATCGATATTCGAGAGTGGGTGAATAACTATCAATATTCGAGAGTGGGTGAATAACTATCGATATTCGATAGGTGCATACAATATGTAAATAGTGATGTTTTTATATTCATGACGTTTATGTCAGCTCTGCAAAAACATAGGCAAAATTCAGCTATAATGGATGTGAGCTTGCCTTATTTCAAGACGAACTACCATCTATTCAGGCGCAAATAATACATGATGATGAAGTAGATAATTTGCAGACAAAACAATTCATGTTAAATCTACACGTCCTTTTAAAACAAATGTGTGATGATGGCGTTTTATATTCAAGATGTAAGAACATACATAAAGCGTATTTATTTATTTATATTCGTGCAATCATGTCTTCTTCGTTTAGCGCAATAACAAATTTTTCGTTCAAAATCAGTCAATGGATATCTGAACTTAAACTCCTTCCGAATAATGTTTTGCGCATGCTTTTCGGCGATAATATATTACGGTCACTCTCTCAAGAAGGTCTAATCTTTACAGAACGTAAACATAAGTGAATAAATTAAGATGTGTGCTTTCTGATCTTATTGCAGCGAGACTTACTTCATAACCTACCATATAAAGTAATTCTAAATAAATTGGCACCTAAAGTTCTCTTTACACAGGTCCCTATCAAGTTTCTTGATATTATTCCATTTGGCTAGCTACGAAACTAATTCAGTATCTGACTGATTTGTAGTTAGCCAAAGAATGTCATTCCATGTAGGTGCAATTCGCGACCTATTATATTTTAATGCACAATTCGCAATAAATATTTGGTTGTGAATATATAGTTGTCCTTATACTAAGCACAAATTATACATATATATATATATATATATATATATATATATATATATATATATATATATATATATATATATATATATATATATATATATATATATATATATATATATAATTTGTGTTTAGTACTAGTTTTCGAAATAGTTCTTACCCTTCTGATAGGACTCTTGACTCTTTTGGTTTGGAATCATCACGCAATAACATATGGCACGTAATATGCATGTTCAGAAAGGCTTGTATCTTGCTTGCTTTGCATTGATATTGTTCTCAGGTTTAATCATACCATTATAAATCTAGTACAATAGAAAAGGACAATTTAAGTATTAGATATAGTAGATATAGCATAAGTGAGAGGGTATTCCCCATAACAATTGCCACGATCCGTTATAAAACGAAATGCCCTGCCACGATGGCTTTGTTTCACAAACTGTTTACCTCCAAACAGCAAATGGTATGCGTTGATAAAGCCCCGGTATGTGATCCTCGTGCATGAATTGGTTCTTTAGTGTAATTGACGAGTTTTTACATTCAAAATGAGCAATTATTACTGTCAGGACAACATGTAAACAGGAAATACTTCCTTTCTACATTGTAAAATCGACAGCGATTGACTTTTGACCCTTCAATCAAATATCTACTTTGATTCAATACTTATATAGTCATTTCGTTCACACCTCTGCATTTCATTGTTGGACATGAATCAGTGGAGATCGTTCGAGGTTTGTGTACCAGTGAACAGACAAAAATTTAAGGTACAAAAGTTAAAATTCCCTAGTTTGTTAATCTCTTGCAGGCGTTATTTCTGCAACTTAAAATGTACTTGATAATGCACAGTTATTTGTTAGTCTTTTATCTGCTGTTACGACCCTTGACAAAATGGTTTCAGTATAGAGAGCAGGACGTACTACCAAATAATAAGCTACTTGAACAAAATAGAGGTACATTTTATATTAAATAATAATTTTTTTCATTTATTATTTCATTTATTAATAATATTAATTTGTTCCACATGACGCAGGTGATGGACATTGTTTACGCTCTCCGAAAATGTCAAAATGGAATTTGAGATCATTCTTTCATTCGTTGTGTGATAGTACACGTGTGCATATAAAACAAGATGTATATACTAATTTGCTGCTTTCACATTAGACAAAGATGGTAATAACAAAAAGAGCATTTGACTGACCATGGTACGCTTTATTCGACAGATCACAGTTCTAAGTTAGTTTGCATTCACGCTCGCACCAGTATCTAATGAAATAGTTCTTACCTTCCAAACATCAAATGGTGTGCGTTGATAAAGCCCCGGTATGTGATTCTCGTGAAGGAATTTCTAATGATACGATTAAACCTGAGAACAATATCATTGCAAAGCAAGCACGAGGCAAGGCTTTCTGCACATGCATATTACGTGCCATATGTTACTGCGCGATGATTCCAAACCAGAAGAGTCTTATCAGAAGGGTTAGAACTATTCCAACAACAACAAAGCTACCTGGCCTCGCTCATATGTACACACCAGCAAGATATTTACGCTCCTCTTCTGACAATAGTATGCTCATTATTCCCACAATGAAAACGAAGTGATATGGTCAATGTTCTTTTGCATACCAGGGCCCAGCAACGTTCAACAAATTGCCCATTGAAATTAGACACAAAGACACGATGATCCCTTTCAAGGGTGCACTTAAAACTCGCCTTTCTCGACTGCAGGAACACACTTAAGGACCACATAATGTTTCCTACCTTAAATATTTTCAGCATGTTTGTATTGTTATGTTTTCTAATTTCATGGTGGTGTTTTGTTGTTGTTTTTTTTAAATAATTATTTGTAGTCATATCATTATAGATGCTGTAAAGCTCTTAGAGCTTCTAAAGATTAGGCGCTATACAAAAAACAACAATATTATTATTGTTAATTAGAAAATAAACTCAGCATCGTCGTTCGGATGCCATTTGGCTGCATCGCTCAGTCAAATGCAAAAATCGTCAATCGACATGTATACCTAGTATTAAGAATATTTTAAAATAATGAATGCCGGTCCATACGACAAACTGACCATCAGCGTCCACTTCATTAATCATCGACTGTAGCTCGGCATCTGAAGGATTGTTCCCCATGGACATTATTACTGTCCCCAGCTCCTTTGTCAACATGGTGTCAATCTCCTTCCTTGTCAAATAATAAAGAAGCAAACAAAATTATAAGTATGCTATGTATACAAAACACGAGCGAAATCACTTGATTGCTGCTTTTTAATATTTTTACTTATGTATGTGTGTGTCTGTGTGTGTATGTGAGGGAGAGGGAGTATGTGTGTGTGAGAGAGAATGTTTATGTGTGTGCGTCTGTGTGTCTGATATATATATATATATATATATATATATATATATATATATATATATATATATATATATATATATATATATATATATATATATCAATGTAACGACTGTGGAGTTTTATTAAGTCATGTTACAGAAGCAAAATCATAACAGTGTTAGATGACTTACCTGCAATCTGGTCCTGTTATTGAATTTCTGCTATAAAATATAAAAAGGCGCAGTGAATGTAATACATACAAGTATATAAAGAATTAAGACTTCGGCTGCCTCACTGAAAACAAAAGCTATCATTTAATATATATATATATATATATATATATATATATATATATATATATATATATATATATATATATATATATATATATATATATATATATATATACATTTAAATGCACTTATTGTACATAATTTGGACCATACGTCAGAAAATGTAGCCAGACAAACGTTACATGTGTCAGCATGTGCTTGATGTGAATTAATATTTTCTGTTCGATACTATGGAAACGCAGTGTGGATGGATTGATAATCATGACATAAATACGATTTTCGTTGCATTTTATATATTTAACGGGTCTATGACATTATTCATAGTTTTGTTATATTTGCTTTAATCCAGTTAGTAATATCAATAGTTCAAGTATGTTTGTTTTACCCTACTGGTTTTATGGCAAATGTCGAAGATCTTACATAAGTGCTAATTTCAACTGAATGTGTCGATTAATATCAATCTTTGGGGTGCCTTGGCAGGCTAATGATAGAAAGTATTCTTTGACCTTCATAAATTCCATCTGAAATATCAAATGAGCATAGATGTAAAATTGTATTCATTGCATCATGAAAAATGCAGATTTGTACTCCTCACTAAACCACAGAGAAGCGTCGCGTAATGACGATGAAATACATTCGGATGCCAATGTCGTTACGCCTTTCCTTTGTGTCTATACTTGTAAGTTATCTGAGAACTATGGTATAGATATATTACAGAAAAATAGTCGTTTAATAATTCCAACATTAATACATTTTGGAACTTTCCTCTTATTTCATCGGTTAAGATGATAAAATGAGTGTAATATTAACTGTTTTCATTTTGCAATAAAAGCATGGCCCTTGTTTTATATACAGTATTACGCATCTTGTTTGTACATTTCCAGTGTACTTGGAACATAGATTGCTTCGGGTACTCACAGCCCATTGGTTTTCTGTTACTATATGTCTATTGTTTCTGGCACTCACCGTTCAAACCTGATAGCATTCATAGCGATGATATGAAGGCAATGACTCCCTTGGATGCCTAAGAGCAAACGGAGACTACTTATGGCACTTACTGTCCAAAACTTGTAGTATTCATAGCTACGTTATATTGTTTGCAATAAGAAAACATCAGTTGGCCTCCAAACAAATACAAACGGGATCGTCCGTTTCCTATGTATTGTTCTTGGTTAAAAAAACAACTTTTTTTGTGAATAAATAGCATTCTTTTATTTGCTATTGCAACTAATGTCGTAGGAATTTGCATCCTAGATCAACAAATATGGAGCCTGCTTTCTCTTTAGGCCTCAAAGGATACTTTTTAAAGATGATGCCGCATCAACCTATTTAATACAAAACTTCATAAATAAAAATATATCAGTAAGATGAGAAAGGTTCGTAATTTTGTCTAGCTGTAATTAAACAACCCATACGAATATCAGTCACCTGACCAGACCAGTCATAGGTAGCTCATAGTAAAAGCACTGTGTGCATCCCAATCTCGAATTCACACGTGCATGTTTCAAGGTTGACTGTCATTTGTTTTTTTAATGCAAAGTGATGCTCGCAGTGCAAATACATGTTATTGCCCTTTGTGATAATTTCGAACAAAAAAGTTTGATGCAATTCGAAATCGTTAAGATCCAGGCTGTTTATATATATATATATATATATATATATATATATATATATATATATATATATATATATATATATATATATATATATATATATATATATATATATATAGAACCCACGTGGCTGCTGCTATTTCTGGCTAGCTCTGTTTGCTAAACAATTATTGGTATTTAACTGTCTACTTGCTGTGAAGTAACTGTTAGGCGTACATCCTTTGCATTAATGTCAATCAGCTAATTATCGAACATATTCTTCGCTCTGTCATTATCCAACAAAATATCATAGTTTTAAATTCAGAAATATTTCATGGGCTAATTAATGAAACTATCCCCTGGCACTTTAGCCGTTATAATCATAAACGTTAGAAAAACAACACGTATGTTATCACTATTTAACGAGTTTTATTGTTGCGACTGAACATCTTTGATAAATATTTCCCTAGCATTTTAAACAGCTGTCAAACGAGAACAAGAAGTAACATATCGTTTGCTATACAAACAAGTTGACATCTTCCAAATTACAATTTCAATGAAATTAATTATTTCATATTTTTATTAGCGAATGACACCGATCAGTTCTTTCCAATTTGTAACCCAGACAATTTTCTCGACCAGATATTGTTACTAGAGAAAGAGAATAGACCCAAACGTTTAGGTGACATAAAAAGCAGGTCAAGAACTTAATCTGATAGTAAAAGAAAGGTGTCTGAGTAGTTATAGTACATTTTCATAAAATATGTTAATAACGTGCTTGACTTAATACACCGATGAAAATGCAAAAAAAAATATTTTTTTTAAGTTATAAAATTTTTGAAAAGTAATGCGTGAAAAGATCGCTACCAGAATCTGGCATAAGCAATGTCTACGCTTATAGGTACGAGGTTGCAATTTTTGTTTTATAATAAATATATATAATAAATAGTAACCAATCCACTTGAGTCAGTAGTTTTAATGTTTTACGCAAAAGTGGAACTTTATAAAACATTTTGAATGTAAAATACACATATTTGATTTCATGTTTAGAGGCCAAACAAATATATGGAAAATCTACACATTTTGTTTTATATTTCGAGACGGGGGCTGAGTAGTTGAGTAGGTAAGACGTCATCCAAGGGTCGCGGCTTCAATACGCGCGCCCATTGCATTGGAGTGTCCCATTTCCTCGCCATGATATAAATAATGTGTTAAAAGTGTCGTTAAAACCCACAAAACAGAAACAAAAATTGATTTAGAATTCTCTGAAAGTATTGAGATATGTCGCATGGATGGACAGCTTTACCTGGCATGAGATCTGTATCGAGGGCCGACCTGAGGGCTGGGCAGACATACTGAAATACAAAAATACTGCTTACTACTGTATATCTTCAGTTTCTCAACTTCAGGTCCGCATTAAACACTATGTAATATTCAGCTTTTCATTTCTTATGTATCTAATGTGCAGGTCAAAACCGCGTAAAAGCTTTCTATGGTAGTAATTAGTGATTAAATTGTTCCATTGCCCAACTTAAAGAATCTGTTTTCAAGAAGGCACATCAACAATTTATTTTTTCATAGTGAATGTCATGTGAACAGTGGATGTTATGACCATCGTAACTCGGAAGAAAAACATATACTAAAACGTAAATTTTCCGGACTCACATGGAAAAATAAGGACGGTCTGGATAATTGGTTGCAAAAATAACTGATAAAAATATCTCTCTTATCCAATCAAAATGTCGCTTGTCTGTATAAATCGTATAACTATTATCTAGACAGCCAACCTTTAGTAGCACCATATATCGCAATCAACGGTCTCGCAATTAACACCTACCTGTGCACAAGTCCCTGTCATCATTTACTTATGTGTCACCTTGTCATCTACACAACACAGGATTGCGGCATTTAGCATGAAAACAAGATACCTGAGGATGTAAATGAGATACCTTGGGGAATCATGCCCTTTACTGCTTTAAATATTACTAGAAGAAGGCAACGATAAATACACCGGTATCTTGGGAGAAGAAACACAAAGCCGAGAACGTGAAGGCAAATATAGAAAACTTCACTTCTAGTATGTTCTTGGTAGTTTACATTTACTGGAGGTGGAGATAACATTCATTGGAATTATTAATTACATTAAAGTGAAACTTTATCATACATTTTATTATTACTGGACTAAAATTAAATTTTCAAAGTTTCTCATTATTTTTTTCTTTTTACAATTATGCACGTGTATAATCAATCTTTCAAGCGCACCAGTTTATACATGTGCGCAGATTTAGGTATGCACGAGTAAATTTTCATTGTATGCATATCTGCAATGAGTGTACTAATAATAAAATATATACACGTGTGTGTCATATACTAAATAAGGTATTATGGCATGCAAGAGGATGTGAATCGTGATCGTGTGTGTGTCTCTCCTGCAATAACGAAGGAAACCAATAAGTTCATCAGTAGTTGAGGCTACAGTGATTTCTGGGTTGGAGTGGATTTCTTGTGTAAGGTTTACATGTCCAGGATAAACTTTTATATGGATATCAATGCTATTTAGACTATATAATCAGTATGAAGTTAGTTATTTTTTTAAATTTTTTTTATTTTTTTTTTGTTGTCTTTTCACACCTGCACTATTTATCCCTGGAGTAAAGTCAACGTCATTTACAAATCTGTATTCAGGTTTGGATCTTAGTTTTCTGTATAATCATTATCCCAAAACGTGGATGTATTGGTTTCGAATTCGGACTGACGAATCAATTAGCTATGTCTTTTCATCTCGACGCACCACACCTACCTTCCATGTCAGGTTCATTTGAAAATATAATTTCGCTTACTTAAACGTCTTTCTTTCTTGTAACCAAAACTTCTAGATGTTGTGTTCCACACACTTTGCAGAAAGAAAATGCGAGTAAGACTATAAAATAAAAAGTTATTTATATTTTAGTACACTTACGCTAATGCTGCTTAAAACTCTTCAAACTATCGCTTGTGTTTAAGGATAATGAATATTACACTAACCTACAATTCCTTCTGGATTTTAAAGAATTATTTGTATTTTCGTCCTCTTTTTATCACTGTTGGCAGGGACTCGTTAGCATGCTGATACGAGAAAACTTTTGAAGCACTTTATATAAAATTTTTTTAATACATCCAAGAAACAAATGATTATATGCATAGCTAAAAACATGCGAAATCGGTAAAGGAAAAATGCAAATAAATGCATTTTGGACAAACTGAAATCTCGCAAGAACTATTGTATGCACAAATTTGTGTAACTGTTGTATATATTAGTTTTAAAATAAGACATTTTTGAAGAGTGATCCTGAGAGAAGGACATATACATGTTGATTAGGAAAAGGGTCATACACATAGTTGCAAACTATAACTCTTAGACCACCAAGGTGGCCTATCGGTTAGAGCGTCCCCCTCGGATGCGGGAGGTCGAGGGTTCCATCCTCGGCCGAGTTATACCAAAGACTTACAAACATGGCACTCACAGCTGCCTCGCTAAGCGCTCAGCATTAAGAGTTAGTGTTAGGACTGGTCGACCTGGTGTCAGGACAATGTGAGTAGGTGGGACATCATGCTAAAAATCCGTGGCTTCATGATCCAGTGTTTGACATCACTATACACTGTTACATTGCAGACATCGTAGCGATATGACTGAAAGATTGTCAAACTTAAGAATCAAAATCTTCCTCTCACTCTCTCTTTAATATAACAAGGAAAATTCACCCATTGTTACTGCCAGATTAATTCACTTTCGAATTACTGGAAGACTATACTAATCTTGGTGCTGGAGTTGGTAGTGTGTATTTATTAGCTGGATAACATTATCGAGCACTAAGGTCAAGTCATGAAGAAATCAATATCCGAATACTTTTTATTAAACCAGTTCAGCAAATTCTTTCAAACTGTTCAACAGCTATGTAGAACATATATGTGAGAGAGAGAGAGAGAGAGAGAGAGAGAGAGAGAGAGAGAGAGAGAGAGAGAGAGAGAGAAAATATACGTTTTTGAAGGAAATGATGCTAATAGTTCTATTCATGATACATCAGGTGCTTGATACATACCATCATCTAAACACTGTAGCAGGGTGTAGTATATATAGGTACTCGTTATAGAGAAAAGAGACAATTCCAGCATTTCAGTCCAGTGCCAAACCTGCCGGAAAGTTTCGTAAGTGAATGGCTAGGTGTTCACTTTCTTTTAAGTCGCTATTTGTAACATACAATTTTATTTACGACAATCGTTAACTCGTATTCATCGTAGAATTCGACTTGTGGCGAACAACGGCTGTCTGGTTCTACTTTTATATGAGTGTCGAATGAGTATCAACTTAATAATCTTCAGAATAGGTAATCGAACTCAGAGAACCATTCTATCCCTTTGTGAGAGTTATTCTAAACTTAATTATTACTTTTCTTTCACGCTGTCGTGCCTTGATAGAAATCTAAAGTAAAAACAAATGGTCGCATTGTCTTAGGGCTGTTGTTGAAATATGAGCAACAATTCCAGTTTTACCAGTGAAATATATTCAATGTTTACCGGTCATGATAGGTATTGTTCTTGAGCCCAAAATCCACATGTACACCGTATTGGTCAATGAACGATTGAAGTATGGTAAGTACCTTAATCAATGTTTTAATGTATATGCATCGATGTGATGTAACATCAGCTGTAAAATCGTTTTACATCATAAAATTCACTTCTAATTACGGTTTTTAATAATTTACAGATATGAAAAGGACAGGGCATAACGTATTTCTGATATCTGTTTAACAATGAAGATGTAGTCTTGCAGTGGTTTCCATATTGAAACGTACACATTTTTGCGTGGACACTTAGTTCTCTCTCTCTCTCTCTCTCTCTCTCTCTCTCTCTCTCTCTCTCTCTCACAGCAGTGTTCAGCTGCGTCTTTAAAATGCTTAAAGATTCAATAACATAGAAACAAACCAATCAGCCATTAAAATGAGTGAATATAATGGAGGATTTGAACATTTAAAACGGTAAATTAAATTTAAATATGAAGTGTCCGAATTGTTTTTGCGTGTTTCGGGTGGGGGTGGTTGCGTCAGAAGTGTGCAAACACATATTTAAGACTTAGATTGGGTGATTTCACCAAAATATGTATGTCGACGACTACTATCCCTATGGTATGTATGTTTGTAACATTTAACAGCACGTCAGCAGAATAATAGCTATATCGGATCAATTAAACGTTAAGCTCTGAAAATGCAAAAATAAAGAAATGCACAAAAACGCAAGGAGGGGACCCGAGTGGCCGAGTGGTCTAAAGCGCTTTCCGTTACGGATCACTGCCGTCTCACCTCTGTCTGCGTGTGTTCGAGTCTAAGATTCGGCTAAAGTAGTTATGTGAGAAAGCTTGCCAGTAGGTTCTCGTGGGTCGGTGGTTCTTTCTGGGGGTTTTCCCGGGTTCTTCCTCCACCAATAATACTGGCCGCCATGCATAGCCTATCGTGTGCTGAAAAATGGCGTTAAACCCTTAAAAAGAAAAATGCAAGGTTACATCTAAAATCAGAACAATTTCATCAACGAAATATTAGCACATACATTACAAAGAAAGGAATTCTAAATCAGATACATTTTTACAATATATAGTTGACTTGATCTTAATAAACATTAACGATTTTTTTTTTAAATTATGTAACTCAACTGGTCTCACCATATCCCCCTGAGTATGGAAGGCCTTTGTCTCTCGCCCATAAGGCCTTTTTTTCAGCGAAAGGCAAAAAAAAAATTTAAAAAAAAAAGCAGAACAACGGATATTAAAACGAAAAGATAGAATGCTCATAGTAAATCAACAACGAAAGCGAAAAAACAGTACGAACGTGTTTTTTATCATTGAGATCGTTTAATGTTACATCAAACAAAAAGTTTCAGCATAAATATATCAGCACAGAATCCGACCGAATTTATTCCCAGCATGACCTGCGTGATTGTTGAATTTTAAAAATGTATCTCTAGCGTAAACATTTAGCATAATAGGCTGCAAAATATATTCTCAACACATAACAAACTTTTAGGATATCGATATTTATTTCGTTTTGGACTTTATGTTTCACTGCAAGGCAACGTTGGAAGGTTGTTCATATGCTGAAGGACTGATTCGATAATAAGATTCGAACGCGCACTCTTTAGTAGCAAGTCTGGTAGGCTATCTACTGGGCTACCGCGGATACCCATGTAGTTTTCATTAAAAGCACGTCCAACACCACGCATACAGGGGTGGGTACCAGTTGAAATGGCAGTTAGTTCTGATCAAAGTGTCCCACCCCCCACCCCACCCCACCCCCCCCCCAAAAAAAAAATAAACAGAAAATTTATTTAAAAAAATAATAACAACAACATACGACCTTTATTTGCATGTCAATACTAGTTTGTGACAGAAGGTGAATGAAGCTTTTCCATGGACGTACGTTTACTACTTAATTCAAAAGAAATAATACGAGGGCAGCGTTAAAACGCAAACTGGGAATCAAATTTCAGTTTCAGTCTTAAACATCGCTTCGAACAGCATATTACTGTTGTCGATATACAACTTGTCTCCTTCCCACCTGTTTTTCTACATCTACAAAATATGATGCCTGTGTTGAATGATAATCATAAGGACCAAATAACGTACGTACTGAGGAATCACTTAATTATTGATAAGGTATTTAATATATTCTTGTCTCTTTGCAGGGAGACAGACTGACAGAAGAGCATATTGCAGGTAATATACTCAATACACGCGTTTTCAGCAGTATGAATGAATCGACGTCGTATTTTTTTTCGTTTCATTTTTGGGTGGGTAGGTGTTTTTTTTTTTTTACAATAATATATTGTAACAATTTTGTTCTTACTTGAAACTTTACATTATTTAGAATAAATGTCTATGTTTAATTCTACATTACTGTTATGTTTAAATACATTACTATCTTGAACCCTGCTTTGCTTAGGTTTTTGTATTATTACACTTTTAAGTGTTAGATGAGATATATACACATTGCTTTCACAATGGTCAACGTACGTTTGTGAGAAAGCCTCCAGTAGCTTCCTGTGGTTTTTTTTTTCCGGGTTCTCTTATCCACCAGATTTACAAGCCATCATGCATTGTAAATCATATGTTTCAAAAACAAAGAACAAACTTGTCCCAATATCACGTCATAATATATCGAGAAAACAATGAAGACAAGCGAATGAATGTCTCAAACACGTAGTTCAGCGCTCATCAAAACTTGTTTTTTTTTGTTGTTTTCGTTTACTCATTGTAGCTTACTAGTTTCTAGAACAGATGTAACCTACGGAACGCATGCACTCATGGGATATTTGGGATACACACGTTGTTATCCTTATAATGATTACGTTTTTGCCTATTCAGCTAGTCTAGTTTATTTGTCGACACATCACATGTGTGGTGAGTGATTGATATTAGAATATAAATGTAATAAAAGCTTTCAAGAGGCTTTAGTCGCAATCAGTTTGTGTCTTACGATAGACCTATGGCATTTAACACGAATTATTTCGTACCCCTACCAGAATGTGTAGAATTAAAATTTTGAAAACCACAACCTATTTATCATATATAATATACTAGGAGACTACGGTGTATGTATTTGGTCTGTGAGTTGAAGAGTTTCTTTAAAGTATTCATCTAGATAAAAGAAAAAGGTCAAATCTACCTCTAAAGAGAATTGTCCTTGGAGTGTTTAGAGCATATTCCGTGCATTATTCAAGCGTGGCTCGTGCGTAGTTGTTGAATATCGCCTGAAAAATATAGTTTAATAGCTAAACAAGCAAGAACTTATTTTCCCACTTCACCCCAAAAACCAAACAAACTGAACTCAGTGGCGGAATTTAAGAAACGGAAAAAATAATTTGCAGGCCATAAAATGTTGTACGTTCACTGCCGATTCACTTCTTAAAGTGTGAGATAAATCTTTCTTAATAGAGAGGCTGCATAGTAGAGAGGTGTTGTAAATGTCATGCTGTAATGGAAAGAAATCACATTAATTCTGTTTCTATGATTCAATATTTAATATCAGTCAATTTCTTCCGACAATGCCAAATATAAATAGAACAGATTACGTATCTACTTTTAGCATGGTAATCTTCACAATTTACGTGGCATATAAGTTATCGGCAAGCGTCTTAAAAATTGCTATGTATGATCTTATTCCTGTAGACTGTCAAATTTCGAAGATCTGTCTGAAAATGTGGTTATGGAATAATTGTATTTAAGTTCAGATCGAATGCGTAGATACATGTTTAAACATCACGTGCTTTACTTGATTTATTTATACACCTTATTCTTCTGTGCAGATGATTAGTATTGTAGATTTAAATATACTCGTTTTTTTAATTCCAGAAATCCGAGAGACCTTTAGTTTGTTTGACAAAGACGGAGATGACTGTATTACAATACGGGAAATTGGAGCGGTAATGCGGTCCCTAGGGCAAAATCCATCCGAAGCAGAAATTCTGGCTATTATTAATGAAGTAGACCCTGAAGGTATGGTCATATTCGCTGTCTTATATCTATCCTAACAGTCTTCTTCTCAATTAACATTGTTCCCCAGTCACCAAAACAAGTGGAAAACACAACATGTCTGCGCTTTTCCATCTGAAAATATTTTGTCTTAGGAACAAGGATTGATTAGCTTACTTTTAACTATATTGCTATGTATGTATGTATGTATGTATGTATGTATGTATGTATGTATGTATGTATGTATGTATGTATGTATATGAAACAATATAGTGAAAAACTGGTGCGAAAGTAGCCCAATCTACTGATTTCGTTTTTAAGGGTACAAAGTCAGCAAAAGATCAACACAAACGAAAATATACCAAATAACAAATTATACATAAACCAACAACAACAACAACAACAACAACAAAAGAAAAACACAACACAAGATTATTAAATCTGTATGGAATAAATAAGTGGCTTATTTTGAAAATGTCATTTTTCGGAACAAACAAATTGCTAGAATTTAAATGTCATTTTCAAGTCAGGATTGTTTAGATTCCCGTTCAGTTTAAATTTTTGTGGAGCATATTTGATTGCCAGCCATAACGACAAAACACGCAATGTTTGTAGAACAGAAAAAACATCGACTCTCAAAAATAGACAAAAAGTTTTATACTGAGCCTAGCACACCTACGGTGCTATTATTTTTCTCAGGTAACGGCACAGTCGAGTTTCCTGACTTTTTGAAGATGATGGCAAGAAACATCAAGCACGTGGACACAGAAGATGAAATTAAAGAAGCCTTCAGAGTGTTCGACAAGGACGGCAATGGTTTTATAAATGCGTCAGAGCTACGTCACGTGATGACCAACTTAGGGGAGAAACTGACCGACGACGAGGTCGATGAAATGATTACCGCTGCGGACAAACTTGGAAATGGGCACATAAATTATAATGGTGAATATATTAGCGTCAGCGACGATTTTTTTACCGTTAAATTGTATTAATCGTGTTTCTACGACGTACGGTGTTGATAAGGAATACACCACTGGTATTTATTCCCTGATACTTTTCGGGGAAAGCTACATAAAGCAAGGCTACTGGTATTTCCAATCAATGTTTGAAAATGCAATGCTCACTGGCAATGCTAATGATATATCCCATCAATTTTAAAAACTGGAAGCCTCACTGGCAATGCTAATGATATATCCAATCAATATTAAAAACTGGACGGATTACTGGCATTGCTAATGGTATATCCAATCAAGATTTGAAACTGGAATGCTCACTGGCAATGCCAATGATATATCCAATCAATTTTAAAAACTGGAAGCCTCACTGGCAATGCTAATGATATATCCAATCAATATTAAAAACTGGACGGATTACTGGCATTGCTAATGGCATATCCAATCAATATTTGAAACTGGAATGCTCACTGGTAATGCTCATGGTGTATCCAATCAATATTAAAATGTTGGTAGCATATATTATCAATACTAGGGGCGTGGGATAAACATCGATAATGCTAACGGTATATCCTATTAATATTACGTGGGTGGGTGGGTGGCACATTGGTAATGCTTATGTTATATCCTATGAATGTCGTGGTGTGTGGGAGGAACATTGAAAATGCTAAAGGTATATCATACCAATATTAGGTGGGTTGGTGGCACACTGGTAATGCCAATAGTATATCCTATCAATACGATTTGGGATTGAGGTACGCTGCCAATTTATCACACTAACATTACGCTTTGCAAACATACAATTTCTGAAAAATTGGGGTGTAATAATAATTTAACATTTGCTTACGAATACTGGGTTACATTGACTTAATATTTAGATTCCGAATTTTTTGGAACAAGTTTAAAATATCAGACTAGGGAGGTTGAGAAGAAAAAAAAACACATTTGTTACATAAATCAATACGAAGGTAATTAATATTCAAACTTAAAACGGCTAAGTTATATTTTGTGACGTAATTTCTAACGCAATGACGTTGTTTATTATTGCAGTCAAAATCTTTGTTTTGTCTCTAAACATTCGTGGTATTTAACTGAAATAAATTATTCTCAAGAACTCTTGTTATATAATAAATTTACAACATCGTATGGAGAGGTATATAAACATTGGAAAATAATATTGCTCTAATATTTCTTTGCCGACTTTCAGGTACATACAGATAAGGTTTTATTTGTGATAATTATTGTATAACTATTGCTAACTATGAAATTTTAAAACCTCTACAAACTTATTATGAAGCCGTTGAGATGTTAATAGCGTATTATAAAATCGCTTTGTCAAAACATACAAAAAAAATTGTTAAGAAGAGAAGTTTAAACATCACTATTTCATAATAATTGAAGATTATAATTTATCGTTTCAGATTTCGTCACGATGCTGTTGAGCACCAAGTAGCAAAAATTTCAACTCAACTCAACTCAAAGAAAACACTAAAAGATACACCACTCTTTAACTAAACTTTCTATCAGTCGCCATTTGAACTAAAAAATGCACCACTCTTTAACTAATATTTATATCGGTCACCAGTTACCGTATTTCAGTCAGGTCATGAAGTCACCTACATAAATAAGAGAACGAAACCACATAATGAAATTAAAAGGTACCCAAAGATTATCTCTTTCAGGCGTAAATCGGTTCTGAACAAAGAAACAAAAAATCGAACGAGTTTCTCTAATAATATTATTCTGATTACTGAGAGAGAGAGAGAGAGAGAGAGAGAGAGAGAGAGAGAGAGAGAGAGAGAGAGAGAGAGAGAGAGGAGTTGTGATTTGCAAGTTCATTGTCCCCCAACCCACACCTCTATCCCATAACACTCCATACACAAACATTCAGCTTGGCAAATATCAACTGCTATCTTACTTTTCGCAATGTATCCTTATAGATACCAACGAATGCACATTTTCTTGGTGGAGAAGATTCAAGTATTGCGATTGATCGGTTAAGTAATTTTCAGTACGTGAGCAATAATGCAGTGCCACAAACACACCCGGTATTCACACAAATACTTTAATGACATAGTAAACTTCCGTATCTCAATGTATCATTCACCTTTCAATTTCCTTCACTAATTCAAGACAAACGTTTAATGCATTCGTGTAAAAGTAAATTGCTATACAATGAAATTGAAATAAAATTCGTTGATGTGAATTAAAGCCTCAATCTCATTTCAGATCCATCCTCCAGCACCAATCTCACCCCTTCATCCATCCCAACATATTTGGCTTGACGAACACCCTCCCCCGTGTGTCGTAGGAGGGGGCAAATAGGGGTCATGGACTATTCACAAAAGTGAGTTTTATTTGAATAAGGGTCAGAGCGCATTCCCTATCGAAAAGTTGGAATTCGCCGAGACCATTTGGTGTCGGCATGGGCTAGCTGCTTACCTGCTTACTTGACCTTTGATGTCATTGACATGTGAGTTGCGAGTCGTTTGGCTAAGAA
Organism: Unio delphinus; assembly: GCA_029339505.1. Classification (NCBI taxonomy): domain Eukaryota; kingdom Metazoa; phylum Mollusca; class Bivalvia; order Unionida; family Unionidae; genus Unio; species Unio delphinus. The sequence goes on along the minus strand of JAQISU010001243.1, from coordinate 3,747,675 downwards.
TGCAACTGCCAGGTCCAGGTCAGATTTCAGCAACGATATACTTGCGTCTGGTCTGCGGACGGAATAGAGACATAACGAATGCTATGCCCACGAATTTTGAGAAATCATATTCCTATCGATTGCATGCTGGTATATCTAGATGAAAGATCGTTCAAGTTTGCTGGGCCAGCAAGAAAGCGGCTACCCCATGCCGACACCAATGGTGTCGGCGAATTCCAACTTTTCGATAGGGAATGCCGTCCGTTCCTACACTCCAACATGAACGTCCAATTATCACAAATGAGGTGGCAAGGGTCAGAGGAAACTTGGACATCCATCCATGCATCCATCCATGCATCCATCCATCCATCCATCCATCCATCCATCCATCCATCCATACATACATACATACATACATACATGCATACATACAGTCCTCCAACGCATTTTGCTAAGAGTTATTGCCGTCGTTTTTTGTTGCGCAGATGAACTCAGGATTGCGTGAACGCAATTAGTCTCACATGGTTTTGGTTGATCACTGCGAAACTGTGCACGAAAAATGGTATTCGTGCAATTTTTGTTTTTCATGTAGCACGGCGCAGTGTATGATATTACATGCATTTGGTTTTACATTTTCCATCTGACTGTTATGAACTTTGGCATGTTATGGCGATATTTAGATTATCCGTACACAGACAAATCACTGAGCTCTTTATATGATTGTTGAAATTTCTGCCCTTTGCGTCCTACAGTTGAATGCAGTGCAAGACCGAATTTTCTGAATTCAACTTATCTTTCAGGGTTTTTGAATTGATCGTTGCTGTACGTATACGCATATTGTAAATATACACATATTTGCAGATATCGGATCTTCCGTGATTTTTAATAGAGTTGCTGCATTTGTTTAAATTAGAGCCGCATGTTGTGTATTGACAGAATCTTGTGAGCACAATTAGTTCTTTAGTTTAAAAATGATCGTAAAGAATCTGCGTGCACTTTATGATCATCATTGAAATTTGTGTTTATCGACAAGTTAATGTGCTTCCCTAAACTTTGTTAGATTTTTTATCATTTGTGTCATGCAGATAAATACAGATTCGTCCAAACGCAATTATAGTATTCGCATACCCTCCCGTTTATTTGTAACCCCTTCCCCCACCAATGTTAAAAACGAAAATCATCAGGGCTATAATAAATGCACAAAACATAGCCATTTCTTTTCTTGATTTATAATTTCTATCTTGATTGTCTCTAAGAGGTTCCTAACACCGTCGACTTAATGGCATTTCAAAAAGCAAACTGAATCCCTCGATGACATCAACCAGATAGTCTGCTCACGGCACTTCACTGGTCTCTAGAGCTGTCTATTTCAGTAAATGATGTGTAGTTTGTATCCAATATGTGCAATGTCTAGTTTTAATATTTCTACAAAAACTGAACAAATAAAAAGTAGGAATTCTTCTATACAGTGTTCAAAGATATGTAACTTCCAACAGTTACAGAATTTTTGAGATTATCAAAGAACTGATTCACATACGTTTCTTTAAAACAAATACTCGCCCATGCAAATATGGCGACCGCACTACTAAAAAAACTTCTGTTTGATTGAAAACTCCAAATAATTTGACAAGTTTCGGAACGCTGGGGACAACCAGGTTAGAAATTATAAATCATCGAATACATCGACTAAGTTTTGTGCATTTTTATATCATTTAAGCGATTTAGTTTCTAAAATGGGTAGAGGATACAATGAAACAACAAAAGGTTAGAGACTACAGATCAACAATACCTCCGCCCCGTAATACTTTCGATAACCGTCGCTCAGTTCCTCAAATTACAAAGTAACTCTGATCTATCCAGCTCGTAAAACGGTACTCTTGATATCGTTCGCTAATTTTCTTCCACTAACCAAAACCTGATTTAAACTGACAAAACATGCAATATCCTTCCTTCTCAGCCTTTAAAAAAATACGAGCAAGAAAGGTCAAAGGTCACGGATTAAGCATTAACTCAGATTTTAATGAATGCCAGATCAATATAAGGTGGCCCTATTGTTCTGGAAAGTATTTACTCCATTATTTAGGCAGCATATTCCGATGCTTTAACATTTAAGCTTTTTTCTCTGGACATAATCGATTTAAATAATAAATATTTTTAAAACTTTTAAAGTTCGTGGGTCTTACTTTTACAGTTGTGAGTTAGGACTCGTATATCGTATTAGGTATCACGGTACCAATTGTTTTTCCATAGACCTCAATGCTAATGTTTTGTGAAATAAATCTACTTTATATCCTACTTCAGCACTGAGGTGAAGATTGGGGAATAAAATACAGAACAATGCCAGAGATAAGCAATGAGTATAGTGAGTCCAGTGGAGTTAAAAACAGGAGGAAAGTGTGTATCTAAATGGGACATGTAGTTTATTATAAATGAATTAAAGGAGACAAAAGCAGCAATGAGAAAAATGAGAAGTGAGAGCTCGATGACATTACTTTGGACAATATATGGAGACAGTGCCCCATAGATCCAAGGACAGTTCAAAGTCACCTGTGCTATAACATCCCTTACAAGCATCAACATTTCAGGTGAAATGGTGTTTATTCCCAAATAAAATTAAAATAGTGAATAATGTAGATAATATAGATACATATAATTTATATTTCTTCTACATACGAAATTAACAATAATAGGCTTCAGTTAGGCAGAAAAATACTTAAACCAAACAAAACATACTTTATCAGTTTTTAAACTTGTTAACTTTATTTACTTCGAGAAATTATTAAAATACTTCGTTACATTTGCATCAAGACTGAGGGCTAATATAATACTTCACAAGTCTTCTCTTTATTTCAATAACCAATCATTGAAAATGTGAGTTTTTATTTCTTGAAATGTTATGTCTGGTGTAAGGGAGATAACTTAATGATATACGGTAGGTGTGGTCTTTTCATTTCCTCCAATATATTATCCATGTAATATAGATGAGTTCATGAACACATGTATTCACTTCAATGCAATTAAATTATCCAAAAATACATTACTGATAAAGTGAGAACCTAACATTCAGGCTTGCATATGTAGTGGAGACCTCAAAAGTGATGTAACTAACTTAGCTAAAATTTGCATACTAAATTTCAAGACAGGAAAGTGTACAAAAATTGACAATTAGAGCAGGACAAAAATTAAAATCAAAATGGGAAGGAATACCATATCTTTAATACATTACCTATAATACTCATACCAGAATATTATATATGGTACAAGAGATCTATCCACAAGTGGACCTAGAGTGTCCTCTACCCTGATTGTTGACATGCCTTAAAAGAATAAGATAGCTGTTTTTTTTAGACATGATTGTTATCCTTTGCAGGTAAAATAGTCAATTTTGTTGCCAAAAATCAACTATATTATCTTTACATAACTTATTTTGTTTGCATGTATGCTAATCTTGGAGTTCACTACACAGAAGTAAAGCCTTCAGTTTATGTTCTGAGAACAAGAAATCGAAGAATGTCAGTGTCACCAAGTATTGCAATGTTGATCAAACATTACTTATTGCTAGAAGTGTACTCCACGCTGATTGGTCAACGTCCTTGTTAGTACCTATGTTCTAGAAGTAAGATCCACCTCCGGCGGGGGGAAGGGTGGTGAATTTAAAGCAACGGGAATGTAGCCATAACAAAGAGTGACTGACCTATTCAGTGCATTTTAATAGATAATCTCTATGTCTATCTTGTTATTATATATCGGTTTAAAGCAAGAAGACTAGAAAATGATAGTCATGCACAAATACAATTATTTTTTGCAGCCGCCACAGCTTCTTTTAAATAATTCTCTAAATTTGCTTAATAGCCTTTAATTACTACTATAACAATGACATATCCGGGATATAATTTGCGCATGCATAAATTTACATTCAACAACATATGTTGTTATGGTATAACGGTACCAATTGCGCAAGTCCAAGTGGGAGGAGCTTATGGTGTAGGGTCCATTGCATTCAGAAATAAACAACAACACAAGCTATGATTGGTGGATTATGTAAGAGTTGTACTTTCTGTTAGGCTTTAAAAAAAGTTTAGCCTCTTGGCAACATGTAAATTTATGTTAATTCCTATACAGATCATATTTTGTATTTTTTATGATTTTTTGAAAATGTCATAGACATGACTGAAAATAAGTATGTTGTGACTAGATAACTCATACCCCTGTCTACTTCCAGCAGAGTTATCTCTCTTAATTGCAATGGAGTACCTGGTTTTGTCATCGTCAAATTGACAATCTAACATTGTTCTCTATAACAGTGTGTGAGATGCACGCTAAATTAGGATAGAAAATATAGCTATCTCTCCAAATATTAGCATTGAGGTCTATGGAAAAACAACCGTGATACCTTATGGCTCATCGATTTCTAGGTCAAAAAGAGTATTTTCCAGCATCAGCGACGGGTTTGAAAAAGGCTATCTGAAACAGTGGATTTAACGGTTCAATTCTTGTAGAAACAGAAATATACAGTTTTGCAAACGCATCCATTTTTGTTTTATTTGCTTGTCTTCTCTATGCTTTGTACTTTACCTTGGAAAAGACTCGTGATTTTTTTTGGCACTGTTCGTTTTCAGTTTATTGCACACAAACACACACACACACACACACACACACACACACACACATATATATATATATATATATATATATATATATATATATATATATATATATATATATATATATATAGCATGTGAAATTCAATCAGGCGAGAGTGATAAAGAAGATAAAGGATCTGCCCTGGATGAAAGCCTAGAACTTGAATGTGAATTTAACCTACAGAAACCTCGGTCGTCGTAATGGTGTTTATAAACTTTAAAGGGATTCATCCAAAGTAATTCAAATTTGCAAAGAGAGAGAGACAGACAGACAGAGAGACAGACAACGAGAGAGAGAGAGAGACAGAGAGACAGACATACAGACAGACTCGAACATATGGTCTATGTTAACTGTAATACATGTAAATGTTTGATTTACTGGTTCGTCGTTTCGCTTAGAAGAGGTTTACAGTTAATTCGCCAACTAAATGGCTCCGAGTTCGATGTTCAAGAAGCTAACCATGTTGCGTTTGTAGTGCGCTATTTTCTTCATTTAAATCATCTCTCTTATCTTTTGTTATAATATGTTTGTCTGTAAGAATGAAAAAAAAAAGCTACAACAGAAAAGAAGCAACTTAAAAATATATCCCGATAGTATTGTGAATAGCGGCAATATATACGGTACTACTTTCTTGTAGCAAACACACGGAGCAGGCAAGTGTATAGTTAATCAGGTTTTATTTTTCATTATGTCATTAGAGTTTCCTGAAGTGAATCCTAACTTTGTCGGAGATGCATGTATGTTTGTTTGTTTTCATGGTTTAACGCAATTTTTCAGCACATGAGAGGCTATACATGGCGGCCAGTATTAATGGTGGAGGAAGAACCTGTAAAACCCCGGAAAAAAAACCCTACCGACCCACGAGAAGCTACTGGCAAGCTTTCTGACATACCCACATTGGCCGAATTTGAGACTCGAACCCACGCAGACAGGTGAGATGGCAGTGATCCGTAACGGACAGCGCTTTAGACCACTTGGCCTCTGAAATGCAAATGCGTACTGTCAATGTCATTTCCGCGCTCACAGTTACGCATTGATTCCAGGATGTACAATAATTGGCAACTGGGTTTCTACTTTCTAAATTTTTAAGCACAGGTTTAGTTCCAGCCGAAATGAATTACTCCGTCCGCCATCTTAAAGGCACACCTACATTTCTATTATTATTAGTGACATTATTTTTTAACTTATGAAACGAATGTACATGATGTTCCTAATGTGCTAACACAGGTACATTTAATACGTAAGACACCTAAATTTAAGTACAAGTTGATGCAGTACAGAACTGGATTCATTTTTGACGTCAACATTTAAAAAATGTTCATGTGCATATTCACCATAATTCATTCTGATTGTTCTTGTTATTCTTTATTATTCTTCCTTCATTCCTTCCTGTCAAAGAACTACGTGCCTTGTACAGTGTATGATAAAAGGATAAAAACTCAGTGTATTTATATGCATACCTGACGAACTGTAAGCAGGTTAATGAGGTCAGTTAAAAATGCATTTCTAATCTTTAGAACCCGTTAAACCTTTAAATTGACGAAGCATACCCACAAAAACAAAAGACCGGTTGAAATCCGAAACTCTTTTGACGTATTTACGAAATTTCAGTTTTCATTCACACCCTTAAGCACAGGATCGCAACTTGTAGCTGCATATGAGTACATTAATATAAGTAAGGAATAATAAGCCAGGAATACAGAATGTAAGTATTTAGGTACTATTACTTTTCTGACTAAACCATCAAGTGTTCACTTATATAACCCAGCAATGATATTTTTTTAAATCGTTGAAAAGGTTCATGTGTATGAGAGAGAGAGAGAGAGAGAGAGAGAGAGAGAGAGAGAGAGAGAGAGAGAGAGAGAGAGAGAGAGAGAGAGAGAGATGGTGGTGGTGGGAATGTTGATATAAAGTAGCTTTTAATGTTAGTTAAATATGACACTTATATAGATTCGTTGGGCTGATAATTTGATTTATTATTGATTGTCTATAAATCAATCAATCAAGTACCTATATATTTATCAAAAATAACAGAAATGGTTCCATCTTTATATTAACATATACTTAAAAAATCATCGTATTAATTGTAGCTTAGTACTATTATTTATTTCTAAATTTTCACTACTCTCTCAGATGGATGATTTCACAGAAGAACAAATTGCAGGTATGTAAAAACACTGATATAAATCAATTTCAACTCACTGACAATTTCGTACGTGCAATTTCCATCATAACATATCATGCTTCGTCCCAAGGTAAAAGTTAAATTAAATGTCTATCGTCGTTTTCCTTTACACGAATGACATGGGACTGTGTATATAGACATACACACAGACACACACACACGCACACACACACACACATATATATATATATATATATATATATATATATATATATATATATATATATACATTCACATACATATACATACACATATACATATCTGCACATACATACATATACATACACATATAAATATCTACACATACATACATACATACACACACACACACACACACACACACACACACACACACACACACACACACACACACATACATACATACATACATACATACATACATACATACATACATACATACATACATACACAGAGGCGTAGCTAAGGGGGGGTGGCAGGGGGGTACATATGTCCCCGGGCGCCAAGGTACAGGGGCGCCAAAATGAGGCTTGCAACTTTACATTATAATAAGTAAACATGGGTAATAAATCGGTCACAAGATCGCTGGGGCGCAAATTTTATAGTTCGTCCCGGGCGCAAAATATCATCGCTACGCCTCTGTACATACATACATACATACATACATACATACATACATACATACATACATACATACATACATACATACATACATACATACATACATACATGCATACATACATACATACATACATACATACATACATACATACATACATACATACATACATACATACGTACATACATACATACATATCTACACATACATACATACACATATACACATACATACATACACAATTATACATCTACACATACATGCATACACATATACACATCTACACATACATACATACTCATCTACACATACATGCATATACATATACACATCTATACACTCAAGGAGTTGATCCTGAGCAAATTTTTAAAATCACGAGATAAAGAGTCTGTCTTCAGACTGTCATTCTAATGACACCATGTTACAAGAGATTTTCATAGTCAGATTACTTCCATATTCCAGAAAATAATGCTTTCATGTATATTACTATTTAGGTTTTTACTTCGAGATCTAGTCATAGGGGCAATATATCAAATATGGAGGTTACTATCATCAAACTTTATTTCGGCATTCTAATTAATGTTTAAAATTGCTGCAGGAGACTAATAAATAAATCTGTAGTGTCGAGGAATCCATTCAGCGAGTATACAGAGTCATGTTAACTATGACTCTGTGACATGGAAGCAAATATTGTGAATCTGTTAAATGAATGAAAATATTTCCGTTAATATTGAAACAATAAAGTTTGGGTAGGTTGGAAACTGAATGGCCTATGGTACTTAGTAGGTTGAGCGAGGTAAAATTCAGAGTTTTCCTATCATGATGTATATATATACTCTGTCATTAATAAGACAAACAGAACGCACCTCCGAATTCGTACCTTACAATCTTTTCTACAGAACAAAGAATTTATCCTGGCCAATATTTTTTATTCATATAAGGGATGAGACGAGTTCTAATCTCGTCACACCACCACACTATTCACACAACACTACACCAGTGATTAGAGCATCCGCCTCGGATGCGGGTTCGAACCACAGCAAAGCAATACCAAATGCTTATACAAATGGGTCTAACAGCTGCCTCGCATGGTGCTCGGCATTAAGAGGTTAGTGATGGGACTGGTCGGCCAGGTGTCATGAAAATGGGACAGGGTGGAATATGATGCTACATGTCTGCGGCATGATGCAACGGTGCTAGACATCGCCATAAATTGCAGACATGGTAGCGATGTGACTGAAAAATTGCTAAAGCTATGTTCAAAAACCAACTACATATATATATATATATATATATATATATATATATATATATATATATATATATATATATATATATATATATATATATATATATATATATATGTGTGTGCATGTATGTATGTATGTATGTATGTATGTATGTATGTATGTATGTATGTATGTATGTATGTATGTATGTATGTATTTTAACCCATAATCGATTTGACCGACTTTTTCATGTGCCCATTAGAAAACCAAAAGAACCGAATGAGCGTAAATCGACAAAATGTGAGAGTGAGAGGGCGGAGGGGGGTGGGGTGGAGGGAGATAAAGAGATTCTTCTATTTAACGAAAGATCATCATGCAACAGTTTCGATATCACGGATCCCTGGCTTGATGACGCTATGCAAATGTTATTAGGCAATTTTCTCAAATTGTTATTTTTAAAGAAGATCAATATAATTTCTCCAATAAGATGGTTAGTGTTATTTTCACATTTTTCCAGTATAATAAATTGAAGGAATCAGTACAGTAAAAAGAGTTAAAAGAAATCAGTACAGTATAATGAATTGAAGGAATCAGTAGAGTATAAATAGTTAAAAGAAATCAGTACAGTATAATGCGTTGAAGGAATCAGTACAGTAAAAGAGTTAACAGGAATCAGTACAGTATAATGTATCCAATAAATCAGTACGGTATAAAGAGTTAAAAGAATCAGTACAGTATAATACACAGAAGGAATCAGTAAAGTATATATAGTTAAAAGAAATCAGTACAGTATAATGGATTGAAGGAATCAATACAGTATAATAAGTTAAATGAACCAGGACAGTATAATAAATTGAAGGAATCAACAAAGTATAAATAGGTAAAAGAAATCAGTACAGTATAAGTCGATGGCATCGACACAGTATAAGGAGTTGATGGTATGGGCATAATTTTAATGGAGTTGACGGTAATGACACAGCAGAGGAAGATGAAAGATGATTAACATAAAGGGAATGAAATGGCTCTTGCCCTTATCATAGATACTCTGTCAGAAACAGTGGTCCACGTCAGGAAATGTAGACGTTCAGCATATGCTTCATTCTTGCATAGGCTTGACGACAACATTCATTGAATAAAAATATTATAAAGGTAAATGGTGATTAATGTATACTAGAATCAAGTGGTGTTGTAACTGAAGAAATAAATATAGAAATTGGAATATTGTTCCAGCTTAATTAAGAAACTTGCTGAAGGGATTGGTATGACGCGGAAATATAGAGTTGGGAGATTCGTTGTGGGCAATGTGTTTTCATAAAGCGATTGATGCAGTATATTGCATGGCGTTATTCCATGTGTAGACTGCATATACATACAAAAGTTGTATAGGAAACATGTTGTGTCTTTCAACAGAGTTTAAAGAAGCCTTCCGGCTCTTTGACAGAGATGGGGACGGCTCCATTACCACTAAGGAACTCGGGAATGTGATGAAATCTGTTGGCCAGAATCCATCGGAAGCAGAGTTGCAAGACATGGTGAATGAAATAGATACGGATGGTGAGTTGTCAGGTGGTGGTGGTAAAGCATATTTGTACGAGCCCCACTTGTCAAAGGGTAGGTGTTAAGTCCCACTTTGTCAAGGGGTATTGTACAACATATAATAATAATACTATAACCACTCACTTTTGGTACTCGTTATCTAAGAGATGACCACCTTCGATATAATTTGCCGGTTCGAGTATGAGACTAGATAGAGTAAACTGAGCAGGTATATTGAACAAACAACTATGAGCCCCGTAAAGATAAACAAACAATTGAATCAAGTACATACACAATTATGAAACTTCCTTTCATTAGTAATACACTCTACTTTAGAAATAAAACTTTCACCGAATTACAATAAAATTCGAAAATAGATTTAAATAAATTAGCCGATCTGTTACTTATAGCTTTCAATCATCATAGGATCGAGTGGTACAATATAAGTCAACGCCTTGTTCGTTTTCATAACCTGACAGGTCACGGTCCCCGCTCTCTGTTCCGTTCAGACGTTGGTTCTATAAGACACTTCTATCATCCGTCTCTAGATAATCCCCGCACACGTAGAATTTCCGTGCGATTCCAGACTTTTCCACTGTATCATGCCCGCACTGCAATTCCTGTTTTAAAATTTCTTTTCCAAAGTGTACGACTCAGTTTATGTAACCTCAAGACGTTACCAAAAAACTCTTTTTCCCTTTTAAAACAAATTAAACAACCCTAAGTCTCTCCTTACAATTGATACAGTTGAGAATTTTCACTATTCCTCGTTCGCAAATCAGATATTTCAATCAGTGGTAAACATATTATAGGCTAGTAATCAAATACACATGTCCTCAAATGTCCCTAGTAATAAACAAATTGCTAATTCGTTATGCCTTGACATTATACATTAACGCACTATACATCGAGGCTTTGAATTATGGACCCGCCTTAATTTACACAGCAAATAAATTAAATACACTGTCGCTGACTCATCTATGAAATCTAAATTTGGTGAATTCACATATATTCTCGTACATCATTAACTAATGTAAGGCATTAAATTCTTAGAACCTAATTATTATGCAAACAAGCTGATAAATTAAAACAATACGTCAAACTTCTCCAAGAATTAACGTAACACTTCCTACTCATAACTCAGCATAGTGTTTTACGACGACATAAATTAACACTACGTCATTCGTAACTAAGAATTAAGGTAAAACTTCCGATTCATAATTCAAAAGCACATCATTATACAAAGGTATCAAATTAAATCATGCAAGAACTTCCGATTGATAATTCAAAAGCACATTATTATAGACATGTATCAAATGAAATCATGCAAGACCTGTAAACTAAAGCAAACATAATATAAATCGCATCAACAAATTACTTGGAATTGTGACACTATACCTTTACGTTTTTTGGTGTCACTCAACCCTTGTTTTTGTGGTTTTCGACCACGCTTCCTTAACGAATGTATTTCTCTCAAATAACATCCGGAGTCTTAGCGAATGGTATCTCTTGCCCTCTTACAGGAAACAGACTAATTTCTGATTTCGACGGGGCGATATTAAATTCTATGAAATTTCTTGTGAAAACACCCATCTTATTTAACCGTGACCAAACAGAATTAAATGTCTTTTGCCACGCTTTCTCCCCGAGCCGCTTACGTCTGGTCAGCCTAACCTGGTCGTTTTTAAGTAACAGAATTTGTGTGTTTTGTCAAGTCTGATTTTTTTCCATGAAATGAAACTTTAAAATGTCTCTAGCAGTCAGTCTTGCTGCTGAATAAATAAAGATTCTAATTAGTAAAAACAGTCCCACTCTAAAGGAATAACACTATACTAGACAGAACACCCTTTGACACGGGCTTGTCTCCATAAATCTAACTAATGGTTCTCTGGCCTCACCTAATGTATTATTAATAGATCGCCTGAAATTTGCCCCTTCATATGAGTAGATTGGATTTTAAAGTGCAGCAGATGAAACATTACCCATACAATTTTACCAATTATTTAATAAATCTCATCTATGGATGCAGATTTAGACCTGTCGTATTTTCCCCGAACATCAGGAAACCAATTTTCAATATTTAACTAAACGAAGTCCTCTGCAGCAGGATCACTGGAATTTCTAATATGAAATGTTTGGAAGAGATGCAGATACGAATGTCCAGTTCCAGCTTGTTTATAATTGTCGACTAGAGCAAGTTTTTGTTTGTTCTTGTTGTCAAAATGGATAATGTGCCTCTTCCAAGGAGACACAGAGGGAGCCGGCCAGGGCTGGGGAGAGTGAGTGTGTTTCGAATCCAGGTTAGTTGTCATGCCCATCTGAACAAAATATGGCTAGGGCAGGAATTTAACCCGCAAACATCTATCTTAGAAACAATGCTGCCAACCATTAGACAGACCATGGCTCAGCTGACGTAGTAAATAACACACACACACACACACACACACACACACACACACACACACACACACATGCATTCATTCATTCGGTATTTGCATTTCAGGAAATGGCATCATCGAGGTTAACGAATTTATCATCATGATGGGTAAAAAGATGAAAGAAGCCGACACGGAGGAAGAAATCAAGGATGTTTTCAACATTTTTGACAGGGACGGTAATGGATTCATTTGCAACGAGGAGCTAAAGTCTGTAATGACCAATCTAGGAGAGAAACTGACAGACGAAGAGATAGGGGAAATGATTAAAGAGGCTGACACAGATAAGGATGGGCAGATAAGTTATGATGGTGAGAAAGGTGTAAATGCCATACATACATACATACATACATACATACATACATACATACATACATACATACATACATACATACATACATACATACATACATACATACATACAAAAAAAAACTTGATAGCCATATATAAGCTTAAATGATGACACGATCGCTGAAATATCATTTCTAATTATTGAGATTTTAAATTTATTTATTTATGTATTTCCATTGCGATCAAGTAAACAAAACCGACCTGATATAATCATTACTGCCTAGCCTTGGAGTACCTGTACATAACCTAGAGCGGACATGTTGACAGTTTAATGTAAATGTACTCATCTCATTAAATATATGTATTTAATTTTAATTTCCTTTAACATTCCAACACTGGGTATCTACCAAAAATTCCGTTAAGAATTTTCAGCTCATAGATTATATATATATATATATATATATATATATATATATATATTCGTTCGTTGAACTTAATTCATTTTATTTTCATCACCGATGATGATTTCTGTAATTTCAATTGATAATTCGGTTCTTTTTCAGATTTCTTTAAGCTGATGACTTCTATTTGATACATGCGGCCAGGAGATCAAAGCAAACACATTTTAATTAAGGTTAAATACGTCGTGGTGGCAGTCATTTCTTATTAACCGTCCCCACCCACCGTCGTCATTGATAGTTCTTTTGGATATGCCATGATACTGTTGATTAGTAATAATTAAGTATTGATTGCTTATATATTTAACACGGAAATAAAAATATTCTATTTTTCTCGCCAGTTTTATCTTGTTGCCCAGTGTACTGATTTCAACTATTCACCGTCATTGACGTTATGTTAAGTGTATACAATCCTTGCTCGTCAGTTACAGAAGTTTACTTTTATATTTGTTCAGCTTCATTTGTTCGCATATTATTTTTTGTTATTAACGGTGATTTGGGATTACAATTTTTGTATGTTTGTTGCTTGTTGAAAATTAAAAAAAGACCTATCATCGGCCTTCATTGTTGTTGGCGTTTATTGAGTGAGTGGTTTGAACTTTTGACGTATCTTTAAGACTTTTTCAGTCATATCGTTACAATGTCCTCAGTGTAGGAGTTTTATAGTGATGTCAATCAATGGGGCTTCGTTCCAGACAGGATGCATCATGTCCCACCCAGTCACATTATACTGACACCAGGTCGGCCAGTCCTAACACTAACCTCTTAACGCTTAACGCAAGCGTGGGAGCTGCTAGTACCATTTTTAGATGTCTTTGGGTAGAACCTGAAATCTCCCGCATCTAGCCGGACGCTTTAACCACCTAGGCCACTGGAGTAAACGTTATGAAGAAGATAACACGAAACAGAAGATTCAAATAGAAAACGAACAAACTAAAGATATATAAATATGTACTTTTGCGTGTTTTACTCGATTTATTTGTTTAGTATGATATGGTTACTGTCGTTATTCGCATTACATTTGTTTACGAGATATTTTAAACTTAAATCATGATATAGCATACAAGCATACTAACTAATCAATCACATTTAGCATTTTGAAAGTTTCTATTTCTCTACTATTTACTTCTATTCTTTTAGTATTTATCTCTGTTAGACTAGCATTCATATGCCTTCTGTAAAACCAGTAAAAACATCTATTTTTGTTGATCTAGATTATAAAAGCCCGTTGATGCACAAGGATCTCTACCTAGATCTTTTAATAGGAATGCCTTTGTTAAAGTCAATTTCGCTCGAATTTAATTTGTGGAACACCAATAATTTAACATTGTATCAGATTTGATGTTTTCTTTTTAGCGCATTGAAAATTATGGAAGAAAAATCGTTTTCAGTTGTTATACCACAATAAAACCAGACAAATTCATTTCCAAAATGCTTTAATGGATATATAATTTTCAGAATATAAATGTCAGGATTTTTGCTGTTTGAGGTTTCACTAAGCGTGTATATACGGTACATTAAAAAAAAATTACGAAATAATTCTGACTTCACCACTATTGTATCCAAATATTGCACCTATAGTTCATATAACTAATTTACTATTGTATCCAAATATTGCACCTACAGTCAATATTACTAATTTACTATTGTATCCAAATATTGCACCTACAGTCAATATTACTAATTTACTATTGTATCCAAATATCCACGTGTGTACTTGTAATGATAATTCAGAACAAAAACTTAAGTCACATGTTTCCATAAGTATTTTGTATCATAACATTTGCTGACTTGAGATGATTTTAGTAAATTACTGATTTGGCAGCAATGATAATTGTTCAAATTAAATACAATTAGCATATTATGTTAATGTGCTTGCGGCCATTTTTAATTCCTGTCAGTTCAATATTTTCGACATTTTTAAACGAACAATTGATTATAAAAATTAAATTGATAAATTAATATATATTTAAAGATGGGGCCATTATCAAGAAGGACATACATACGCACACACGCACGCACGCACACACACACACGCATACATACATACATACATACATACATACATACATACATACATACATACATACATACATACGCACGCACGCACACACACATACGGATCGACTGCCTCTTTGTGTCAAAGGGAAGGCGCTTAAAACCTATTAGAATGATCATGAGATTAAACGCCGTTTCCCTACCACACTCAACCCTCACTCTTGCACGAAACATTAACCCAGGTCTTGGGAGAAGCATCTATGAACCAAATTAATTTTGCGGCATCGATATTGATTTTGTACTTCTTTATTTGGTCAACATATAACTTTTAATGACTTTTCAAAACTGAAGGACCCCAGAGAGAGGCGTGTAAATTTATCCCCTATTCTGTTTGTAAGGTTCAATACATTGATAGAGAAATGTCGTGTTTACATATGACTTAATTTACTATTCACAAAGCAAATATGTAAAACTACATTCTCTGTAGTCGTATATTATTTGCTTATACTAAGTAAATATGATATTTAAATTAATCATTTTTAGCCATTGTTTTCTTTGGATACAAATATCGACAACAATATTTTTTTAAATTAAATATGAATCGGTTGCAGTAAGGTATAATTCGCCGATTTGTAGAACATATTACCATTATCACATTCAGATTATCTCTTTTATAATTCACCCCTCAACAGTCAATTATACCTGACAGCTACTCCGTCTTTGAACATTATTTAGGATATAGTGTGCTAGGTTTTTGCACGACAGGAACACCGAAAGGTAGGTTTATAATTTGTAAAATTTTATTCAGTTTCAGTCTGTTTCGAATTTAATTCTTTAACATGGGGCTATTCATCGTTTCGTAGCATCATTTACATTTTTGGCCAATCCAGAACGGTTGATATACAACATGACCTTTAGCGAACGAAAGATAGGCGAAAGATACACAGTATAAAGTTGCACCAGGGTCGTGAGAATGAAAGATCTATTATGTGGCCATGAAAATGTATAATTTGCATTGTATGTAATTCTCCCAAACACCGTGACATGCATTCCCAACATTTCACAATACACTTTTGTCTAGAAACGGCGAAACCATGCTTTTTTAAAAATAACAATTCATGGATGTAACAAACACCGATTTCAGTTTGAGAGAAGACACAATTATATTTATCAAAAAGTCAAACAACCTAAAGAGAAACCAATCAATTAAGTGTATTCATTTGAGACTACAAATAGTACTTTGTGAGAAACAAAGCGAAACGATCAATGAACCGTGAATTTTGCAATTATTAATAAAATATACTGAGACATAAAATAAATTAGAATAGAGTTTTATATATTCCCAGTTATATTGCAAGTGAGAAATGTCTAGTTTTGTTTCTTTTGATATAGGGATAGACTTCTTCACTTTAGCGCACAACTTGTTAGAACAAACGGTTCGTACAAACCCAAGATTATATATCACTGATCGCTGCATTAAGTTTTCTTGTGTTGAAACACAGTAAATAATATACAAATCAAAGATTGTGTCGTATCATTCAGCTGTTTATGGCATCTAGAATCGTGAATACCAGGTGTATTTCTCCTAGATGCAATCTTACTTAGATCTGAAAGACAAGATCTTACGAGACTCAAATTTGAACTGCCCATATTCTCTTTCTTCTGTTCAAATTAATGATGACGTATGTATGTATGTGTATCAAGGAAATATGTATCCTGTACAAATGTTCACTCTCTCTCTCTCTCTCTCTCTCTCTCTCTCTCTCTCTCTCTCATGCTTTGGTCAGTTTGACTTCACTACGCTCGTCATTTCGTAGATTTTAGCCCGTATTGTGCTACGATAGTCCAGAGAGAGAGAGAGAGAGAGAGAGAGAGAGAGAGAGAGAGGAGTGGGCCTTTGGATATTTTTTTAATATTGAATTAATTATAATCGATTAATAGAACATTATATATATATATATATATATATATATATATATATATATATATATATATATATATATATATATATATATATATATATCGTGTATCACGTGGTTGATTTAAAGTAGTTTTTTTTTTTAACGTATACTGACTACACGAATTTTCTTGTTTTCTTCTCTAACAGGTGAGTACGGCCTTTATAAAGTGAAGGAACATTTCAATGTAGAAGACTGAACAACAATTACCCCGTACCTGTTTTCAAGTTGGACTGAAACATATGGTATGCTTAAATACAAGTAGGAAGAGAAAAATCGATAATGCTATTGAAGATATATCGACCGTATTTGCCATTCTAAAAACAGTATTTCTTGGTTGCTTTGAATGATCAAAGAAGCGAAGAACGCTTACTGTTTCTCATTTTAAGGCTTAAGTTTTTTATGGTGCTGGTGTTGCACATGCGACCCAGAAATTCATCGTGGTGGTGCCATAGTCTTAGACAAATACATCCATAATTCACAAACTGAAAGCTGTTAGATCACACTAAATAGAAGAGTAACGCGAATATAAGTAACAATGTGTTTACATTATGGCATAGAAAAGCGTAGATCAGCTCCACCACCACAATAAAAGAGAAAGAAAAGAAAATGTTAAAAATGAAATCTGAAAACCTTTTACAGAAAATTGCTACATGTCAAAATTTGGGCGACACAAAATCCAGATTGAATATGCATAACAAAGATGTATGTCAGCGTCTCCAGACAATGGTTCCTATGCTTGGACCATTTGAGTGGTATGTAATGACAAATGTGATGTTGTTCACGACTGTTCTACATTTTTTTATATCTGGTGAGACTGCTTCATTTGATGACATTTGGGAACCCGTCACCTCTTAAAGCGTATGAGATTTGATGTGTCATATATAAACACTAATATAAACTAAGTATTAATTTGGTTTTGCACTGATTACGTACCTCCTTTATACGGTTTCCAAATACTTCTTGCTATGCAGTGTGAATGGAACACAAAACACATAGCGATGTAATAAAAAAAAATTATTCTATGGATCTAAGATCGACCGGAGGACGTCAATGAAAGCAACATATTATCTCCAAAGCCGTTCTGATGAGATGTTTGCATACATCCCTTCCAAAAATCCCCCACAAAGTACTCTTTTCACCGACGTGGATTAAAGATACGCATACGGTGTTTTATTTATTATGTTTGCCCTCTTTCTCGCTTTCCAGTATTTCTATACATGCGAATGCAAATGAAATACTAAAGAAACTGGGAATTATTGAGGTTAGATTCGACTCATCTGAAAATCTGGACACGCAGACGTCACTTAAAAATCCTAAACAGTTTCCGTCTGGTTGTGTGGTATGGCTATATGATTGAACATCTGTATCGGTCACCAGATTAACCATGTGAGATTAAATGAGCATGTACGATAACATTTTATTGTATACCTATTAAATCTTACATGGTTGAACTAATGTTCGATACCGGTGTTTCATCCTTATTTCCGAATGGCACACAAAGACGTAAACTACTTACGTGATGTTACGTGATGTTACGTGATGTTACTGACGTTAGTGCGTGGATGTTCTTCAATGTACCGTTTTGTAGTTACATAATTCCAATTTACCTTTTATTCCCTTCTGCATTACTAAATGTATTTGGAAACTGTAAACAAGGGATGTATAATAAATACAAAACCGAAATAGAACTCATTTGATATGGCGCATGAATACATTCTCGGCCCGACAGTCTCGACACACCTTTATGTTATATCAAATCGCTCTTTCTGCTGACGCGGAAGAGCGCAGGAATTATGCTATTTTACACTGTTTTGTTTGCCGTCCACACAATGTTTCAATTGCTGCATCTGATGGTGATGATAGCGAAAGGGGCACAGCGATGATGCTGTTGAAGATAACAACAACAATTTTGCGGATAAGTTCTAATTCCCACTCACCCACCTCAAGTCTAGTATACAGTGATATTAAATTATTTTTTTTTGTAAATTTCAGGACCAGTTTACAGCCGAGCAAATAGCAGGTACGTTGTTTCACTTTAATTTATGCGTCACTCTGTGAAAATGTTCCAAATATCCATCCTAGAGTAAAGATAAACTAAAATTACTCTGAAAGTAATAAAAATGTGATCAGCAAAACGTCGTATCTTTCAATCCATGGAAACGAATTATTTAAAAGTGTACAAAAGCTGTAGCGTGGATACATGGTTGTAGTGGTTGTAGTTAGACTCTTTAATGAGTTATGAAACTCGTACACACAGTCAAGTTGTTGACTGTAGAAAGCAATCTTTATTACGGAGTAGTTGGGTGAGCGCAATCACTGTGGTGGGGAAATTTGTTAGGGTGAAGCGAAATTAGTATAACCCTTGTTCTCTCTTTAATTCATTGTAGACAGTTTTGATTGATTGCTTACAACTCTAACAGTTTGAAGAAAAAAAGCCCTATATCGTATTTCCTTATTGATCCATCTTGACTGACCAACGTAAGGTCACACTATCATATTCCTTTATCGATTCATCTCTATTGATATCTGTCGGGTCACATTGTAATACTCCCCTATCCATCCATCCCTTTTACATCTATGAGGTCTCATTGTCATATATTCCTATTGATCTGTCTCTTTTGACATTTGTTAGGTCTCACTGTCATATTTCCCAACTGATCCACCCCTACTGACAAAACGAAAGGTTTACTTTTGCTATTCTTTTGAAACTGTTGCATTTTCTGATTTGCTTGTAATTATATTCATATTTTTGCGGTCATTTATTCGAATCAAGTGAATGATTTATTGACTTAAAAATTGCTTCCTTAAAAAATCCAGTCCTACTCCATTAGTTACTTTTCTACCTAAAGCTACATTATAGCATGCATAAATAATAATAATAATAATAATAATAATAATAATAATAATAATAATAAGGACATTGGATAGTGCCTAATCTTTAGAATCTCTAAGCGCTTTGAAACATTTTTAATGAGATGACTACAAAGTACAAAAAAAAAAACACCATGAAATTAGAAAACATATATTTTGCATACCAGAGCCCAGAAACGTGGAATGAATTGCCCATTGTAATTAGACACAAAGTCAAAAAATGCAATTAATGAGGGTCCATCAAAGCATAAACGGGTTGACTGGCGATCACGTAATGACGGTTTATTCAAGAACAAAGGACGTTGTAGAAGTGGAGCAAGACAGCAGAGAAAATTATAATTCTTCTCGTTTCCAAAACAAGGAGATGAAAAAACACATACGAACTGAACAGTCAATGCATGATGAAACACAATAATGTAGACGTAGATTGACAACAAGCACATATGTCATTAAAAACAGCACAACACGGAACAGCAGCTTCAAGCCGGTTAAGCGATAGCGGACATCTTTCCGGAAGTCTTTCCGATTGTGACCTTTTCAAAGAGGGTCTAGACAGAAGTTATAAGGATTAACTTATTAATGTACATTGTGCCAATATGAAATGAGAACCATATTAGATCACCACCCAGTGTCCCACCGATTGTGCGCACCCAAACATACAAATCTAGCCACCCAAGTTGATGTTACCGTCCAGGGAGTAGATGTGAATTCATGGATGACATGTAAAAAACTGCAGATGAATGATGATTAAACTGATGCTATTCTGATCACAACACAAAGATCTTTTCATCCACATCCTTTACCCAAAAATAAAAATAAATATCAGCAACACCAACATTAAATGCACAGTCAGTACGAAACCTAGGTGTTATTCTGGACAGACCTCTCACACTGCACCAACATGTCATGAATATATCCAATGCTGTATATTTTGAACTGAGACGCATCAGCTCCATTTGCAAATATCTTTCATTGATGCCACTAAAACACTTGTGTGTTCATTAGTACTTTCAAGACTGGACTACTATAATTCAATTCTGGCTGCTTCGTCTCAATATCTACTTCAGAATCTTCAAAAAGTTCAAAACACAGCTACTCGGATCGTCCTTAGAGTATCACGATCAGAACACACCTCCAAGGTGCTTAGTACCCTACACTGGCTATCCATTCGATCCAGAATCAAACACAAAACGTGTTTTATGTTCTACGTTTCACAGTCCAACATACCTGTCTGGCCTCACCCATGTGTACACACCTGCAAGATACATACGCTCCTCTTCTGACAATCGTATACTCATTACTCCCACTATGAAAACGATGTCATTGGAACAACGTTCTTTTGCATACCGGAGCCCAGCAATGTGGATTAAATTGTCCATTGAAATTAGACACAAAGACACAGTGACCCCTTTCAAGAGTGCTTTTAAAACTCACTTTGTTCGACTCCAAGAACAAACTTAAAGGCCTAATAATGTTTCCTACCTTAAATATTTTCATCATTTCTTATGTTTTCTAATTTCATGGGTTTTTGGGTATTTTTTTTGTAGTCATATCATTATAGATGTTGTAAAGCGCTTAGAGCGCTATACAATGTCCTCATTATTATTATTATTATTATTATTATTATTATTATTATTATTATTATTATTATTAAGAGCTAAACGCTCAAACAGTTATTTCTTTTTCCTGTCATAAAATAAGAGTTTGATTAATGATATTCTTATTATTGTTTCTGTTCATGTAGATATCATCATTTTTTATTTTAGTGTATATTATTATTATTATTGTATAATTATTATTATTATTATTATTATTATTATTATTATTATTATTATTATTATTATTTAGAGTTCAAGGAAGTATTTAATCTGTATGACAAGGATGGGGATGGAACCGTAGACACAAGTGAGTTGGCCACTGTGTTAAAGTCCCTGGGTCAGGACCCCACCGAGGCCGAAATCAGGGAAATGATAAAGGAGGTAGACGAAGATGGTAAGACATATGTGTCCGTCTCCATCCAAAAGGAAAATAATTTTGAATATAAAGGGGTAATATTACGTAACACGTAAATAAAATAGTGTAGTTAAATGTTTGTCACGTTATTACATTGACTCAGTATTGATAATAACGTATTGCATTGCAAGAAGTTATTACGACTAAATTTCGCCATTAGCTCCATCATGAAGACATGCAAACCATTGCAAACGGCATATTAAAACCAGATTTATGTGCTTATAAAAAGACATCCCCACCCCTTCCTGTTCGATCCTGGCAACGTGGTTAACAAATAATAATTCAAAATTTCAGCGACAACCATTATGAGCATTTGAACCTGTCTCTATGGATTTAGTACGGAGAATCGTTATGAAGACTGCACCAAAGTCATGTGAATTTGATCCATTTCCAACATCACTGCTGTTTGAGTGCTTAGACCCAATATTGCCTTCACTAACTGATGCTATTAATACCTCTCTCTCATTCGGTGAATTTCCATCATTTTTCAAAACTGCCATCGTAAAGCCTCTGCTGAAGAAACCAACACTCGATCATGAAGAACCATTGCCCAGTTTTTAATATCCCATTCATACAAAAAAATCTTCAAAAAACGTTGTTTTAACCCAACTTGTATCTCATTTGAATTCAAAGTCTATTGAGCAGTCTGCATATTGCCCTTGCCACATTACTGAAACTACTCTTCTGAAAGTATTTAATGACATACTCTCTGCTTTGGATAGCAGAAAAATTACAGTCCTCACACTCCTTGATTTGTCTGCAGCATTTGACACAATATACCATAATATATTACTTCACCGTCTCCAGCATGTATTTGGAATTCAGAATATAGCCTTACAGTGGTTCAAGTCCTACTTAGTCAACAGAACACAAATTGCATCTGCAAACGGAATACACTCCAGCCCAGGTGATCTATGTTTTGGTAGTTCCCTAGTGGATTATTCTTGGAACTGTTCTTTTCATTCTATACACTTAGCAGCTCTCAAGTGTCATATGTTATCACCCAGTGTCTCACAAATTGTACGCTGATGACACCCAAATATGCAAGTCTAGCCACCCAACTGAAGTTGATGCTACCATCCATTGAGTAGAGAGGTGCATTTCTGATGTGAATTCATGTTACAAGATGAATGATGATAAAACTGAGGCCATTCTGATCATTCCGACTATGAATACGAAGTAATATCTACAACGCACTTTTGCATAACAGTTCCCATCACCATAGAATGAAATGCGCATTGAAATTAGACACAAAGACACAGTGATCCCTATTAAGAGTTCTCATAAAACTCACCTTTTCCGACTGCAAGAACAAACTTAATGTTTCCTATCTTAAATATTTTCATCCTTTCTTATGTTTTCTAATTGTATGCTGGGTTTTTTTGGTACTTTTGGTAGTCATATCATTATAGATGTTGTAAAGCACTTAGAGTTTCTAAATATTAGGCGCTACAAAAGTAATAATAATAATAATAATAATAATAATAATAATAATAATAATAATAATAATAATAACGAGAACTTTGTAGAGCGCCTCATGTTTAGATGCTCTAAGCACTTTACAATATCTATAATGATATGACTACCCAAAAAAAATAAAAATAAACCACCATGAAATTGGAGAACAAAATCACTGTATCTTTGTGTCTAATTTCAATGGGCAATTCATTCCACGTTGCTGGGCTCTGGTATGCAAAATATATGTTTTCTAATTTCATGGTGTTTGGTATGCAAAGAACGTTGTCCATGTGACTTCGTTTCATATTGGGAATAATTAGTATTCGATTGTCAGAAGAGGAGCGTACGTATGTTGCTGGTGTGTACACATGGGTGAGGCCGGATTGGCAATTACTGTAGTGTGATATAGTAAGAAAGATAAATGGTCCATGTGCAACGGTTGGAACGATTTCGGATATTATAAAAATGAAGTCGTTTTTGTTTAGTTATTTACTTACGCACGTTAAGTTGTTAAGTAAATTTGTTTGTATAGATTGGAAATCATCCTAAGATTTGATATTCACCAGATAATTTGTTATTTATTTGAAGTTCACGAATTCCTGAAGTCCGCTAAATATTATCTCGTTTAAGTGATTTTGTTCACTGGACTCTCTCTCTCTCTCTCTCTCTCTCTCTCTCTCTCTCTCTCTCTCTCTCCATCCCCAGTGGATTTCTCATTTAAAATGTTTAAAAAAATAGAAAGATTTCATTTTCCATATAATACAACGAGCAGTCATAATTGATAGATTGCGACCATTGATTTTCTTGACGTCATCCTATTTCAAGTGATAATTGACTATTTTTAACCTGACACTGTCTATTCTTCGTGATCTGACAGTCATGCAAATTTTGAATAATCGTTTTTATTCGACTTTGTTATTGGTTTGATCCGCACGTTTAACACATTATTGACTTATCATGCCATGTAAATATGAACTAATTGCTTTTCTCACGGATACAACAAAGCAGCCGACCCTGTCATATTTAGAAAGATTACTCCAACTTTTTTGTTATTCATACTTCTGTTTGAGATAGAACAGTAATGGTATATTCTCCTCCATCTTGAAACAAAAGGTCTAAAGATTTTACTCGAAAAACAAGAGAGAGGTAAATTCGGCCACATCAATATATGAAGTTTTCTTGAAAGTTTGGGGGAATAAATACGTGTTTATGACTGCCCAGAGAAATGTAATTAGCAAAACAGTTTGTGGGTCCATTATACTTCTAACGGTTCTACACCCGCGTTAAGGATCATTATACGAAACTATTGGGACGAATTTACGACTGGAATGTTGATATATGTGAAACCACTACAGCATATCTAATATTGATGTTTTATTATACATGTGTTTTTATTTAGAATTAATACAAATTTCTTTGCACTAAGACGATAACATAACAATGCTAAAATCTACTATGTATAAACTTTATTGATATGTTGTACACAAGGACCTAATGTGTGTCACATCGATTAAATCTGAATATGCTCTTTTTCTAATCGGGGATCAGAGCTGGAATGTGAAGGGGTGGGGGGTGTAGAATGAATTAGCTCAACGTGACTATGAACTATTCATGAGAGCAATTAATATATTTGTCGTAGGTAGTGGGTCCATCGAGTTTCCAGAATTCCTGCAGCTGATGGCGAGCCGGATGAGCGAACAGGACTCAGAAGAGGAAATTGCCAAGGCCTTTCAGGAATTTGACAGCCAGGGGAGGGGGTATATTACAACAGAGGAATTGAGAGAGATCATGACCAACCTTGGAGAGAAACTGTCCCATGCGGAAGTAAACGAGATGATAAGGGAGGCAGATCCGCAAAATACTGGACGAATTGATTATAACGGTGAGCTTTCTTAACTACAATTCGTAACATGTTAGTTGTTGTTGTTGTTGTTGTTGTGTGTGTGTGTGTGTGTGTGTGTGTGTGTGTGTGTGTGTGTGTGTGTGTTTTAAAGTAAAGAAATAGCCATCGAAGTCATTTGCCGAATTATGGTGTCAGAAGTCGTTTAAAGGGTAGGCAGTTGAGTTACTTGTACCGTTACAATACCTAAATATATTTATCCCCGATGGCTATTAATATACACTATAAGTTACTAAAGTTCTGTCTCGACTTTGATTCAGTGTAAGGTCTTTTTGCATAATAAATTTCACAGTAAGTAAAGCGTATCAGTTATTTGACCAAGTTTTCATATTTAATTTGAAATTAACAAAGATTTAAAGTTAGGCATGTAATACCATTAAGCCATATTCTATGTTTTCGTCAAAGGACCTATTCTAAAGTTCCATGATGTGACCAGCATTTATATTTTTTTCTTCTCGGGAGGAAACTGTTCTCCATTAATGCTGTCTGGTTTGTATGTTTAGTGCCCGAGTCTAAGATGAGAGTACAATGCCGTATCAGACAAAACTAGTCGAAAACATTTAGCAGTGGAGAAGACGACACTAGATCACACGACTTCACGTGACATCATACACTACTGCATGCTGGAACAAGTATAATTCTCAGTCAATTTAAGCATCCGTTAGTCAAGGGGGATACATTACTGTTCAGAAATAAATCATGTATTCAACCAATCATAACTCAACAATTTATTATGTGCCGTACTAATGTTTTGCTGCGTCTAATATTGTCACTAATATGGGTTATAAAGTATTCATCTTGGCCGTGCATCTCTCAAAAAATTGCGTGCTCCGCTTGGTCATTTTCACTTCCTGTACATCCGAGGTAAATTGTAAAATAAGGAGAGCCGATAACCATTTTTACATGCAATATATTTGGTAATTCATTCATAGCACTTTCAGAAGCTGTTATTGTCTAGTCTGGCAAAATTCATTTTCCCTATTTTAATAACTGTTAAAGGTAGTGTATTTTAGACTACTTCAGGCTGATTTCTTTAGCACATTTAGTTATATGTGCGCTTAGATCATTTACAGTTTGCACAAGTACAATATCCAATGAAATTTCAGACACAGTACATGAAAGTAACATAAAGGTATACCAACATTCTCTCCATTGTGCATATTGCAAATGTAAACAACTTCACCTTCCGCCCGCCACTTTCTCAGAAAATCATAATATCTGTAAAGCGCCCCCTATGTAACATCATTATGCCATTTGAAATATTTTCTTGACGAAATTCATGTAGATTGACAAAATTTCAAATTTATTACATCATGTAATGAAAAGGTAAATACCGACAAATATCCGTGTTATCTATCCTGGTGCATTAAGACATTAACCCCTGGAAGTTTAACTTGTTTTCGCATGAAATGAGAGTAGGAAAAACATTTAGGACCTATTTCTGAATACATCCTAAGACATCGACTTCCGAGCGATTTTCCATTAGCCTAATGCCTAGTTGTGTTGGAAACATTGTTTTCCATTGGTTAGTTTGCTCGAGCATGAACAGAAGGGGAAAAGTTGGAGTTCTTTTTTTTCCCTGCTTTACAGACCCATCATTTTCGTATGGAGACCACTTTTTATTTGAAATGCCCACCTTATCCTACTTTTTTGCACAGGTGCACCTGTCTGTATACAGTTCAGACCGGTCTGCTTTATATATGAGGCCAAAAAGTCTAAAATCTGTACATATAGTCAGATTCCGACTACAGTAATTTTGGGTGAGAAAAAACGGGTTTAAAAATTAGGTTTCTCCCGCTGTATTTGGTAGCGCAACTGCAACGACCAGATTATTTGGATTCATTGTAGAGCTAATCTGTCTGCCTTTCTATAATACTACCGAATGTGGTGTATAATACCTGACCTTGACGCTACAGAGCTTGGCAGTAGGATACTACCTCCTGCCTCATAAATGTGGCGCCAGGTGATAATGTGGTAAGTATACATGAAATCGCATCATCCTAACATTCTAAAGTGACACCAATATCCAAACTGATGCTTTTCATAGAGTCGGATCTAATGGCTATTAAGTAACAGTTTTATTGCTAATAAAATATTGTTTCATTTTGATTTTCAGAGTTCACCAAGGTCATCATGCGAACATGAAGCGACTGTGCCGTTAGTATGGTTAACATTTATCAATTTGCAAAAAAAACATTTTGAGAAGATAGGTTAATAATAACCTATCTGTAGGTTCTTATAGGCTCCACTACGCATGCTCCACTACTCCGGTTACTCACAGTATAAAGGCAGGATCTCAGGAATTCGAAGGCACAGACGAGTTTAATACACACACTGCACTTGCTTAGTTACTGACAACATAACAACTGATATGTATTACCATATCATTTATAGCCAGAGTGCAATTTACCGTGAGGCGTTTAAACAATTACCATGCTGTTTATGAAAAGTGAAGTTTTGCGATGTCTTAGTTGTATTATTTTTAAATTGATTTGATTGCTTCAGAGTGGGGGTTTATATTTACTGACATATCCAACACCGATAAATATCTATATTAATACCTTCAGATGAAAAGAACTTCATCTCTTTCTGTTTTTCCGTTTTAACTTAAAGTGTATCATGGTGACTCGAACACAACACCTAAGAATATAATGCCCTTGTAGAAGTGTCCCTATAGATATCATGTATTATTGTATGCATTGTTATATACGTAGACACACATAACACACACACACGCATGTACATACACACACACAGATATATATATATATATATATATATATATATATATATATATATATATATATATATATATATATATATAATATATATATATATATATATATATATATATATATATATATTACAACTGGAAATTAATTGTTAGCAATAAGTATTTTAGAGTCTATATATATATATATATATATATATATATATATATATATATATATATATATATATATATATATATATATATATATATTAGACTCTAAAATACTTATTACTAACAATTAATTTCCATTTTTCATGCGTAATGTTTATAACAGCTATAAAGTGATACATAAATTAGTGAAAATATTTTTAACACATTCAAATTATGGTATTGCAAATAATGAAAATAGTTTATCTTTTAATGTGTGGCAAATAAAAAAAGGTAATAATTCATTATGTGTGCTTCTTTTAAAGTCTAGATTATTCTGTTTTTACCTAACATTCGATTGTTTATTTAGTCAGATTTAAACGGGTACAAGAACAACAACAACGGATACAAGAAAACCAACAACGGGTACAAAAACAACAACAATGGGTACAACAACAACAACATCGCGTACAAGAACAACAAAGAAAAGCTTTCGAAAGCATGAATCTAACAATTTTGTTTGGTTTGAAAAGATACAGAAAAGTTTTCAAATCAGATAGAGGGTGCGGAATTAGAGCAGGTCAAGTACATACTTATAAAGCATGATATTTTTTGAGCCGGTGTTTGATTTTACTTTACAACTGCGAGACGATGTCTTACGTTTCACGCTTAATTACATAAATAGATCGTTGAAACCCTTGAATGCCCTAGCTGGACATATATGTACTATTCTATGTTCTGTCTCCCTTATGTCTATTGAAAAATATTTCCAACTCTAATAATATTACCTTCTTATGCTTTGCAATTAAAATTTAATTAACGTAGATTCTAAGAATTTAATTGCTTTCAGAGAAAAGCAATATTTTTTATGTTTTTTGCAAATTTAAGTTTTGCAGCGTTGATTGAATTCTAGAATGTAACACTTTAGTTCTGCGCCTGTCTGCGCCTAACGCCATCTTAGCGTACCGAAACTGCGTTAATGATAAGCGTACTAGTACCGCCTAAACCAACGTGACAAAAAACAGTTCGTGTTGCATCCATGCCACTTCGACTAATCAGGTGTGTTTACTCGTATGAAAATGACGTATATTTCCATACAAATGGATGCAACACCTTCCTAAATGATTATATTCCGTTCCTTGCCGCGGATGAAAAATAACAACGATCAACTTTGCATATTGCATACAAAACAAAACTTTGTAGGCTATAATCTATTGAATATCTTATTGGAAGATTACGACGCTTAGGCATCAGGTCGTCACGTGATCACGTGCTGCGCAAAGATTAGTCTGATGAAAATCGCCCCTCCCCCCCCCCCCCCCCCCGAAAAGAAAAAAAAATTAATCTATGTTGATACTGATGGAGGACATATTGGTCTGATATCACTGTTTATTACAATGTGAAATTTGTTACATGCAAATCTTTCCCAAACACAGATGCGTACAGTTTAGATACTTACCGGTATTTTCATAACAGCCATTTCTAGGGCGAGACTCAAAGTGGCCACATTACCACGGGGATTTGCAAATCGCCAAACACAGGATTTGATGCGGAAAATGAGTGCACAAATCGCCAAACACAGGATTTGATCCGGAAAAAGAGTGCACAAATCGCCAAAAGAACCCTTCAGCCGACAGTAGCTCAACAGCCGCGAGAGTGACCGATGTGTGCATGAAAGAATGACAGCATATTTGTGCAGGTTTTAATGAATAGGCGATATCAAACCCTAAACTGTCAGTCAATATTAATATAGGTATGGGGCTGATTTATCGGTCTATCAAAGAAAAGCATGAAAATTGAGCTAAGGAAAATAATCTTTCTGTTTAAACAAAATACAGGAATGTGTGTGTGTGTGTGTGTGTGTGTGTGTGTGTGTGTGTGTGTGTTTAACGTAGATTTTTTTTCAAAATTCAGTCACATCGCTAAGATGTCTACGATGTGGCAGTTTGTCGTGATGTCTAGCACTGGGGCATAATGCCACCCTAGACATGTAGCATGACGCCCCACCCAGTAACATTATACTGACACCAGGCCGACTAGTCCCAACTAACACTAACCTCTTAATGCTGAGCGTATAACGAGGCAACTGTAAGCACTATTCTTATAAGTCTTTGGTATGACTCAGCCAAGGTTTGAACCCGTGACCTTCCGCAACAGAAGCGAACTATATAACCACTAGGCCACCGAAGCGGTATACAGGAATGAAAGATAGTACAAATCCATCATAAACTGATTTGTCTCTGACCTTGGAGTTAGAAAATCACAGATTTAAAACGCAAACTGGTATGATATTTCGTACAAACAGAAGAAAGAATTATTTATGTGTAACATATAGTGTCTGTTTTAGTGTAAAGTGAAAATATAGGTGTTAATCATGTATGCATTGCAAGAACAGAGACAATGGAGGGTTGTTATGGTTAAATGGGGTTCATCCAAAAATTAACAATACATCCTAAACTGGAAATGTGTTGGCATAGTGTCATTCAAGTATATAAAATAATACGATACAGCCTCATGTTACACTTACGAAAAATACGCTCGTATAAGGAAACGATTCCTTATTATTATTATTATTATTATTATTATTATTATTATTATTATTATTGATGTTGTTGTTGTTGTTTTATGTTGTTGTCTTTAGTTGCTGATGTTGATTATCAAGAGGACGACGATAATGACGATGATGATGCTGACAATGATATCTGCATTAACATTAATTTAATTTCAGAACCATCTATTTTTTAACGACCCCTTTGTATAGGTAGAGAAGGAGATGACTGTCTATACATTTAAAATCGTCTAGAAAATGTGTTTATGTCTGTTAGTAATATGGCAATGTGATGCAAACAATCATAACGGTTTTACTTCGTAACAAAGATTTGATATAATGAAGGATGATACAAAAATAATACAGGCATGCAGGCAAGAAATGAAAATTTAAAGTTTCTTAAAATTATTGTAAAATAAATTTTGCTTCTTGCTGCAAATGATAAACAGAGAGTAATATATCAAAGTAATAAATGGAAACTACTTGTAACATTTTCTGAAATTTAACGCATTAGCGTTTATAATGGTACACCTGGTCTTTGCATCACATATAAATACCATTCATAAACAGGATCTCTCTCTCTCTCTCTCTCTCTCTCTCTCTCTCTCTCTCTCTCTCTCTCTCTCTCTCTCTCTCTCTCTCTCTCTCTCTCAGATATTTAGTTTTAGAGTAACTGTGTAGTCATTTTCGATTCCACCATCAAGTTGATGCAACCACATTGTATAGGAAGGGTTGCTGTCATTAATTAGTTACATGTCGCTTGCTATTCGTAAAAGTAAGTGCCGTTCAATGGTATTGCATATGTACACAGGGCTGTCCCATTTTTGCTCCATACAAAATCGCGTCACGTGCGAATGTAACCTTCCTTGCAACTCCGCCCCCGAAAAAATATCACGAATTCAACGAAATGTCAACCTCTCCCGCTTCTTGGCCTGTGTATAATGCCCGCCCCTTTAAGACTGCTCTACGCCAAATTAAAGTTCGTCAGAATATTGTAGAAATCAAATTTCGTCGAGGATTGAATCTACTTCAACCTACTATATGGTAAGTTTAATATATTATTTCTCATTTGCAGCATTAATCAAAAATGTGTTTTTCCCTTAGACAGTGCATACTTACACGTATGCATATATACACAATCCTTATAATTAATTACAATGGTTTGAGACTATTTCTTTTACTTAATAGTTTCTTGCCTATGATAAGTCCATAGCTTAGTATCAAATTATGTCTACCTATTTATGTATCTATCTACATATTAGGTCTGTTTTTTTACGTCTGTCAATTTTTTCTCTGTCTACCCATTGATCTCTCTGTATGTCCACATGCCTGTCTGTTTTAGGATCTGCCCATTTGTTACTTTATATTTGTCTTTGTCTTTTCTGATCACATATCCCTTTTCACTTTGTCCGCCTTCTACCTGTTTACTATATACACTCATAAAAATTCCACATCTACTTTGCCATGCAATTTGAAAACTTTCTTCTCAAGAATATCTCATACTTCTCTCCAAATACTATTACTATTAATACTGCTTCTTCTTCTTCTTCTTCTTCTTCTTCTTCTTCTTCTACTACTACTACTACTACTACTACTACTACTACTACTACTACTACCACTGACAATTAATATGTTGCCTCTCTAAGTAGTCAACCATTCAATTGTCGAGGGTGGGGTGCAATGGATTTTTGATTAAGAAAATATAATTTTTCATATCTTCTATCGCAATAACAAAATAGTTTCTTTTTCTACAATAAACTCCAAGCTCCCTCTATCCCTACCCCACCACTTCGTAAATTATATGGTAGTTATCTAAACCGTAATCCGGTAGCATATTAATCCTTGTCAGCAACATATTGCTGATACATCAAGATTAAATAATTTGTTCATGTACAAGAAGGAAGGTTGCAAAACAGGTTTTAAAAAAAGACAATGAAGTTATTGCGTATATCAAGAAATTCATGCCTCAAAGTATATCATGATTTTTTTTTATACCGTTGCTCCAAAAAATATGACCTGTTAGTAAGTAATACGATCTCAGCAAGGTTTCCCATGTGCAGCTTTTCTATGGTTCTATACGGATCTTTTGATCCAGGCAAGTAAATGTGCTTGGAAAGACATTATTTGGTAATGTTGTATAGAATAGTTCAGGATCTTTAAGATATCTCCATTATTTATGTCACGTGGAGAAATGTGCATGATATAAGGATGAACGTGGACAGCTAACGTTTAATTGAAGTAAGTAATAAAGTGGAACAATTACAAGGCAGTGCATTCTTAATCTTGACACTAAACTTACTGCAAACCACACGAATGCTATGCGTGATATATCCTACATTTCTCTAGTTATTTGGCAAACGTAACAAACGGAGTGAAGGACAGATGGGCGGATTCATAGACGAATAGTTCCATGACAAAACGCATTTTAATTTTTGAGATAGCCATTAAATTTTTAAATACGGCAGTGATGTCACTCGTCAAATGTGAGCAGGGCCGTAGATAACGATCACGGGCCTTGGGATAAGAAATACCCGGGCCTCTCATAGTTCTTGATGAAACAAAATGTATCTTTTATAAAATTAGAAAGTGTTGTTCCGCCCAGGCCCCCTTACGGACCATGGCCCTGGGGATCTATCCCCTGTTCCCCCCCCCCCCCCCCCGGTCGGTCCTGAATGTGAGATATACATGATAGATTGTGATACAATTCTATTCAAAATTTGAGGTATAATTATCAGCTACTAAATCTTCATTTGGCATCAGTCAATATTGAACTGTTATTTGCTTCCTTGCAGGAGCAGCTGACGGAACAAGAGATAGAAGGTAACTTTAATCATCTAATAGCGTTGCAGGATATATTGCTTCTTCCCCTTGTCCCCACTCCTACAAAAGCTTTCTTCGATGGGCACACCCCAACCAGCAGTTGCAGAGGTTGTTTTGGAAATTACAATGCCACTATAATCATTTCATTTTCTTTTCTTAATCTAAGTAATGTTATTTATTATCTTTATATTCCTCTATCTTTAGTTACTTATGCTTTTCTCTTATTGGCTTTTTTAAGCGAATAAACGGACCAATCACTGCAAATTTAATGGCAAACCTGAATGTTATTTAATTTGCATGGTTTGTTAGTTATTTTATTATTTCATTATCATCTTTGTGTAATTTAAAAGTTTATCTAATAGATGATCTTGTCTAAAGACGGCGACAGTTCTGTAAATAACATTGTTTACCTGTCTATGACTGAAGGATAAATATTAAGATTGTTATCTTAAGCTGAGTCAAGTACATTTCCATTTCTTCAAATATCACTATCTCATCTACGCAATCTCTGATAATTGCTGTATGGTAACATACCTCCTATTCGTTCTAGAATAATGACATGTTTTAACCCACATACGGGTTTTCATTTTATGTCTTAACTTTTTATCTATATTCTTGTTTATTAGAAAAATTATTTATTCCTGCGATAACATCTTCGCAGAACTAATTTATATTGTTGTGTTCAGATTCTGATTTGGGTGAAATTATATAATATTCTCTGTAAATGTACAGTGCTCTTTAATATTCTAGGGAAAAGACATTCACTGGTAATTATAATCAATACATACAAGGAAACCTTTGATTATATTACAGTGATTTAATATAAGACTGTTGGCACATCATTACAATTCAGGCCATTGGTAAATCAGTACATTAGAGACAACCGACCACTACAGGACCACTGCAGGAACATCAACACCTTCCGGGTTGGAGATTGTTTGGAATAAAGATTATTCAGAACTTTAATCATTAGGACTTGTGTTAGTAATTCTAGGATAATTTGGTATTTCATTCTCAATGCCGTAAGTTTCTTAACAGCATGACTATGTATTCCTGGAACTAAATTATTTGTTGAATTTTACAGAGGTTGCTGCTTTGCTCTCTTTTCTATTACTTTTTTAAGATCATATAGTCGTAATATATAGTCGTAATATATAATACGATCTGGAATATTAATTTGTTAAACATTTCAAATGCACTTTAAAGAGTTGGAGCACATCTATTCACTGGATTCAAGAGATATGTTTTTTTATTTTTCACTAAAAGGTGACCTCCACGGAAACAGGCAAGATCTTTTTTGTAAACAGTCTTATACACACGTATGATCATCACGTGACGTTAGTTGAGATATGTATGCATACTAGTCAAAAACAGTACCAATAACATCTGGTTTTTGTTTTACAACATTTTTCAAATTCATATACTTGCTACAGTTGTGTGACGTCGGCAATTTCTCTCTCTCTCTCTCTCTCTCTCTCTCTCTCTCTCTCTCTCTCTCTCTCTCTCTCTCTCTCTCTCTCTCTCTCTCTCCCCCCCCCCTCTCTCTCTCTCTCTCTCTCTCTCTCTCTCTCTCTCTCTCTCTCTCTCTCCATGTTGCAAATCGAACCTTCTGTTTAATTGTTTTCTTTTAAAAACTTTGTGTACATTTGTTAGTATTCGTGTAGCTAAGAATATCTTCTCAAGAGTTGGTATCTAATGTAGACGCGTATGCCTGTGACAAAGATGCTAGTAAAAAGAACAATGTTGTACGAAAATAGCATATGAAGAACATTTTTATACGGAGAACTGCAATTTACTAAAAGACTTTGACCACGGATTATTTTAAAATAGTTTCTGCATATGACACCTTTTCAACCAACTAATATACTGGTACCGTTACATTTGCCAAAGACACACCTCATCCTCGAGCTAAACAATTTACGTAATCACAAACAATCCAGAGAAACTTTCAAACTAGACCACAGTAGAGCAATCAACATCATCATCAGCAGCAGCAGCAGCAACAACAACATCAACAACATCAGTCTCTTGTCCTAGTTTGGTTGTTGATGCACTGTGCTGCTGAACATCTTACCAATTCCCTTCACTTGTCTTGATCATGTACCAATGCCTGTGTCCCCGTACAATTTTCTTGCTCCTTTCTGTCATGTTGTCAGTCCTCTTTTTTCTCGGTCTACCTCTCCTTGTGCCACCCTGGACGTTGCCCTGCAGTACTGTTGTGGATAGATTGTTGGTTCTAGTGAGATTGCGATACCATTTCAGCTTTCTCCTTTTGCCCATCACTGTCTGCAAAGCGGAGGTTGGTGATGTTACCTCCTCCAATGATGACTGTCCCACAGTGGTTTTCGAGAGCTTCGCTCATAATGCGCTCTAAGTAGATGTTGAAATGTGTGGGTGATAGAAGACAGAATTGACGTACTGTTGTCTGGAACCAGTCCCCCACCGAACCTTGAGCAATTACTGAATTGATAGTTTTGGTTTACAGCTGCTTGATGGTATTGGTCAACTTTTGATCCATGTTGTACTTCTTCATTGTGGCCCACAATGCCTCACGCCACACTCTGTCAAAGGCCTTTTTGTAATCTACAAACACATGATATATTTCTTGTTGATGTTGCAAGTACGTTTCACACAGAACCCTAAGATTGAATATTTCTTCTGTTGTGATTCTTCCACTCAGGAATCCTACCTGTTCTTCAGCGATCATTTATTCTGCTTGTAGTTTCAGTCTGTTCAAAACGATTTTCAGCATCCCCTTACTAGCATGGCTGATCAAACTGATAGTTTTGTTATTTTAGCACAGCTGGAGATTGTCTTTTTGGGGAGTGTTATAATCAGTGACTGGCTCCACTATGTTGGCCAGTCCCCTGTCTGCCTGATCTTATTGCAGATTTTTGTTAGTAGCTCTATCACTGATTCCACTCCAACCCCATTCTTTAAGTTCATCTGGGATGTTGTCTACTCCAACCGCCTTCATATTCTTCAGTGCTCTTATTGCTGACTTCAATTATTTTTAGAGAATGGGGAAATCATCATCATTTGTGGAGGTTGGAACTTTAAGTACCTCTGGGTCTCCTGTGGACTGATGGTTGTGCAGTTATTTACAATACTCAGTCCATCTTTCTGCAATGGCACTCGTTTCTGTGAAACATTTTCCATTTTCGTTTTGAATGGTACTGATTCTTGGCTGCTTCTGTCTGGTAAGGTCTTTTACAATTTGGAATGCCTTTCTGCTGCTATTGTTTATCATACTGCTCTCTATTTCTGTGCATTTTTGTCCAGTCCAATCTTCTTTTGCTTTTTTCAAGTATTTTTCCTCTTTTGTAGTTGTTTATTTCTCGATACTCTATGCCCAGGTTGTGTCTGTTGCTTTTGAGGTCTCTTAGGGCATACCAGGGCATACCCCACAAATTCAGAAACTCTTCTGTAACCCAGGTTATTTTTCTTTGGGCGATCACCAATGACGTCGTTGGCAGCTGTTGTCATGACTGTGTTGAAAGTGTATGTCATCACTTTAACATCAGTATCAATCACAAGGAGTGGAGCACATTTTCTTCCAAATGTGGCTAGGAATGACTTACAGATGTCAGGGTCCTTCAGTTGTTCAAGGTGGAAATTGAGCCTGATTTTCTTTGGCTTGTTAATTTTCATCAGTCTCACTCGGAAGTTCATAGCCACGAGGTAGTGATTAGTCACTCCCAACATCAGCACCTGGGAACGTTCATGTTTTTGGTCTATTGATGCCAGATCGGTAACGGTTTTGTTCCAGTATGCAGTCGATCTGGTTATGATGGGTTCCATTTGAAGCGTGCCATGTCCAGCATCGTGAAGCTTTATGTTTGCCCATGGCGATGGCTAGTACCAAGTTGTTGTAGCTTGCGAACTCGAGCAGCCGTATTCCTCTTTCATTGGTAATCTCATTGCAAGAACGTCTACCAGAATCATCACGGTCTTCAAGAACATCTTTGCCAAGTTTGGAATTCCAGTCTTCTTGAAAGATGAGGATGCCTTTTTACTGATCATGTTTAGAATACCCTGAAGTTTGTAGTAAAACTCTATTTCTTTATCATCATTGTCGGTAGTTGGAGCATTTACTTGGATACTTGTGATGTTAAAGTGAAATGCTTTCAGACGAATGGAGATCATTCTGCTAGATATGGTGCGGCATTCAAGAACATAATCCTTGATGGCTTTGTTTGCAAGGAAGCCTACTCCATTTATGGAATTGTCCAACTCTCTACTATAGTAGAATATATGCCCATCTTCAGTTTGGTGGTATCCTAGGGCTTTCCATCTAACTTCACAGAGTCCCAGAATATGCCATGTGTAGTGTTCCAGCTCATCTGTTAACTCTTGGAGTATTCTAATTTGCGCCAGAGTTCTAATATTTCAGGTGGTGATGGCGATGCTGTCTCTCACTTTGATTTTATGAAACGTACCAGTAGCGCACTTGTCGCCTCTGTCCTGGTGGAAAACGGCAGGCTAGGTCCTTATTGATCCGTGCGACGACCGATCCTGTATGGCTGCTTCAGCATTATCAGTTTGTCTTGGTGAAAAGTTGTCTGGTGGAGCGCATACCTCTCCAGACCAAGGAGTGGCCAGAAGGGAATGTAGTACATCGTCCAGCTGCCATAGGGTCTCCACTCCGGATTTTCTGATATGGTTTACTCCCTTAGCCTTTTGCAATACAGCAGGCGGCTCTTGTATTGGCGGGTGCATTCATTTCCCGAGTAGATAAAGCATCTGCCACTGCCCATAGAGCGATGCAGATCCGCAATACGAGGTTCCTCACGTGACGTCACATGCATTCGATTACAGGAACTGACGAAAGTGAACATATTCTTGTGGTGGTTGGTGGTGGTGAGAAGACATTTACATTTAAACTTATCACGCCAACAGTTAATCGCATCATGTAGAAATTGTCAGATATTGCATGACTCGTCAGCCTGCAGAAGTGAGTGGTAAATTATAGGGGGTATCAGAACTGTCAAAAGTAAACAATCATTTTGTTTGCTACTAAGACATAAGAACTGTGGCTTAAACCCCACACATTTATAATCTGTAGCATGTATGTCTGTTTATCTGTCTTGCGTTCATTATTACTGCATGCATTTATGAAAGAATGATAGACTGACTGACTGTCTGTATTTACTCGCTATTACACAGAGATGACGTTTTAGTTATTTTCATTAATTTAGATAGCGGCATAAACTCTAAATAGATAAAGAATACATAGTACCATAGGCATGCAAATATATTCCTAAATAAGTAGAATGAATGTCATTAGATAATTAAAAAAAGATATTTTGTGCTCTAACTTCGCCAGCAGAGGTTCCGATTTGATAACACTATCTACAAAATAACATCGGTCTTTGGTACACACCATCATTTACCTTGAAAGGTTTGTTTAATACAGAATTCAAAGCAAAACATACGTCCAATCGATGCGAAAATCCATCATTGCGTCTTAAATTTCCTGGAATGCATCACTTCCGATGATGTATGTTGTAGGGGTAGGGGATTCTCCTGAAAATTGGGTCCTTATGATATTACGTTACAATAAGATGTATTAAAATTTAGGAAGGGGTGTACAAGTCCAATTTGTCTCTCCCCCAATCTCTCTATCCGTATCTTCCTCCATCTCTCAATGAATGTAGAACATTGTAAATCTGCATTTACGCCTTTTCTATCTAGCAGTCTAAATGTCTGTAATTTTCTGCGTTTAGCGATCTCTAATTCTCACTTTGCCAATGTATGTATGTATGTATGTATGTATGTATGTATGTATGTATGTATGTATGTATGTATGTGAACTGACAGGTGTTGTATCTTGATGTGTGACGATATTCTTGCTTACCGATCTTATTCCCCAATTATGTCCCAGAATGCAGGAACATTTTCTCTTTGTTTGACACCAATGGGAACGGCTCCATCACAACACAGGAGCTGTCTTTGACTATGAAGTCTCTCGAAATTTACTCGTCGGAGTGCGAACTACAGGACATGATGAATGAACTAGACGTTAATGGTATGGTCATTTACTTTCATTTTATTCCTTTCCTTCCTCTTGATTAATTTGTATTATTTGTATTAATTTTTACTGCATCATCAAGACATTGATGCGCGGTGCAGCTTCAATACTCACTACAAGATTTATTGCAGAAGATAAACATGATAGTAAAATTTTTGAAAAGTATCGATTTGTTTTTGTTCTTGTTTTTTTGGGGGGAGTGATTTTTATTATTTTTATTATTTTTATTTTTATTATTTTCGTTTCAAGTTTTAGCAGTTGCGATAAATAGTTGATATTAATGGGAATATAAGTGTTTTTAACTACCCGTTCGTGATTTATATTCTATTTGTTTTTGTGTAACGAGCTAAATGCCAAATCCATGAAAGTTCCACTTTGTTTAATCGAAATCTTGTAATGATAGCTATTGCTGCAAAGAATTTCATAAATAGACAAATTATTATATGCATGAAAAAAATGCAAACAAATTTAATTTTTCTTTTACATTAGTTATTTTAGTATATTTAAGATTTATTATATTGAATCCCATTCCACCAACCGGTTTAACAGACTGATTAATGGGTAAGACACTCTCTTTACAGCAAGAAACATAATTTGCTTTTTAAGGATTTTAGGCATCAGGCATTAAAGGATTTTTTTAATACTAATATTATTTAATTCTTTACATGATGTTTATTATATATCTTATGATTTCTCACTGATAATGGAGCAAGCTAACGTACTCTGACATGCGATATTAGTATTCTCTCTCTCTCTCTCTCTCTCTCTCTCTGTCTCTCTCTCTCTCTCTCTCTCCACACACACACACACACACACACACACATGATTAATAACACTATAAGAAAATTCCCAGAAGCTAGAAGTCAAATACAGAACTCTTAGCAACATGATATTAGGCTGAAAAATGCATGTTCCTTTAAAGAAATATTAACGGATAAAAAAGCAAACACGAATGTTACTGGTATAACGGTAACAATTGTACAACGCCAGGTAGGCTGAGCTTATAGTGTAGGGTGATTGGTGCATTTTGTTCTCTTTGTTTGGCTTAAAAAAAGATAAGCCTCTTGACAACATATGAGATTAACTTAATTTATATCTAAATCATGTTTTGTATTTTTTTAATGATTTTTTTTAAATGTGGGACACCTGGGTGAAACTGGGTTTGTTGTGGCTCGATAACTCTTAGTCCTGTCTAGTTCCAGCAGTTATCTCTCTTAATTGCAATGGAGTACCTGGTTTTGTCCTTGTCAAATTTACAATCTAAGATTGTTCTCTGTGACAGTGTGTGACTGTCGCAGAATAGAAACCGAGTGGAATTTGGATTAAATGAATAAGTCAAACACAATGTGTGAAAGATGAAAATTTATGAACTTAATTAGTAAAGAAAAATATATGATTATAAATACAATGATTCTCACACGCTCTCAACATACAATTGATCCAATCACTCTATACAAACATTCACACATTGAAAATAAACCAACAGTATTATATCTATAAGATCTTCATATAATTTCACGTATAGACTAGGATTGAAATTCAAACAATCTCAAGGTATTCAAATACGTTTCAAATGTTCTGCACTGTCAGTGGGATTCACATAAATCTCAGAGAATACAACTAAGATTCAAAATAATCTCATGTAAATAAAAATGTACCAATTGAAACAACAACTGGATCAAACAAATGCTTCTTGACTCTTGTATAGTCGTGCGATTCATACACTGAAAAACCGAACAGTTTCACCCAGTCCTTGGATTGGCCCGCACTTGTATATGCCGCTCGCACCCTTCACGGATCCACCACATGTACAGTCATGCCTATACACACATGCAGAAGCATAAAGCACTCTTGAATTAGCTACGTCTACAATCGTGGCTCCACCACATGTACAGACATACGTACATACATATAGACAGCTGAAGATAACTCTACACGTCAGCTAAATTCGTCAGCAACTAAACTCATCAGACTCGTTATACTCGTTAGACTCGTTAGCTACAATAAAACCAAACTGGTAATAATAATGAGTTCTGGAAAATGCTAATACATTAAACTCTTAATAGCAACTTTTAATGCACAGTACACAAGGTTTTAAAACTGCGTTGTAATAAATGAATTATTACACGATGTGACAATACAAACTCAATAAACTTCGCATATAAAATGAAATATAAACTTAACACTCACCCCTATGGCTTGAGAATACAATGGGGAACGTGCGCTCCTCAACAAGATCCAGAACGACCAGTGTGACGGTTATGCATTGATCTTGCTTAAATTCATAGGACAGCGAGTAATATTGAGGGTAAAATACCCGTGCAAATCGTGATTTTAATGTCTCTCGTCGCAAGTAATTTCCGGCGAGATATATGTTGGTTCCGTCGCTTGTCCGGAAAAACACCTGTTCACCCTAGTTACCGTTGTACACATGCACAATAAAAAAATAGTCAAATATTTCAAAGGCATAACCAAGTTAATTTTTGCCTAATTCTGTGACAGTGACATGCATGCTGAAGTAGGATAGAAAGTATATTTATTTCACAAAACATTAGAATCAAGGTCAATGGAAGAAACAATTGGTACCGTGATACTTACTAGATGACCACACGGGTTGACACTAAGACAAGAGTTAATAAAGGGGAATAACTCAAACTCAAAGTTCTAATACATCGTCGTGTTTGAAATTGTCTTCCTATATCTCTCCCATGTCTTTCAGTGGAGCATTTGCGATAAAACACGAATCCTTTGTCTTTTTAAAGAAACAGTTCATTTTTTGCAGGAAGTGGATCTATAGAGTTCCCAGAGTTCCTCACGGTGATCTCGCGCAAGATTAACGATAACGAAACGGAAGAAGAACTAAGCGAAGCTTTTAGAGTATTCGACAAGGTATATCAACACTTGAATTTACAATCAAACGATCTTACTCATTTATACGTGCATG
The DNA here is from genome assembly GCA_029339505.1 of Unio delphinus. NCBI lineage: Eukaryota > Metazoa > Mollusca > Bivalvia > Unionida > Unionidae > Unio > Unio delphinus. The sequence continues at coordinate 3,704,916 of JAQISU010001243.1, read as the reverse complement.
CATAATATATCAACCTCCTCTAACATATCTTCATGTGCGAACTTACAAACTTTAGGCATCGATCACTACTTGGTAGAAGGCTAGAGTTTTTATAATCACTGTTCACGTGTCTCACTTGTCGCAGAACATTTTTATTTATTCCGTATTTCATAGAGAGACATTTATTGCTTTCTTTTCTCAGTTCGGAAAAAAATCCTCCCACGAATATGATCTACTTCTATACTTAATTTGTTTTTGTACACTTCTCGACTCCAACCCCCTCTACCAGGATGAACAATGGCTATTGAATATTTAATGTCATCTATACCTCATACAATCGTCAGCAAACGGTACAATACTTAGGCCAAAACTCTAAGTGAAATATAATACTATAAAACTTAATTAGCTTTTTCTAATTCTTATCCCTCTAATCACTTCAATTGAAAACAATATAAAATTTGTGGCAATAGCCAAAGTGTTGGTTGAAAACCAAACTTAGGTCGAAATTTGGGCACATGATATGTTACCAAACTCAACTGTAAGCTTTTCAAGGTCACACAAAGCCCTTTCAAGTGTAGAATACAAAACAAAAAATATCTATTTTACAATACTGAGAATATTTTGTTTAGATATGTTACACTCTGAGGGCTATAGGATCCAAGCGCTCTTTAACAGTGCCACCAACAACTTCAAAAGTAGGGCCGGATTAAGATCATTGAAGGCGAAGAGCACAGTGCCTACTGGATAAGACAATATTTATTCAAAGGTCGCTGACCACCTATATTGTATAAATGTGTGATATTATATAGTCAATAAAAACGCATTTGTTATGAATGCACACCATAAAATTGTTTAATCAGATTTAAAAGTTCCCTTTAAATATGAAAAATTATTCGGCAATCTTAGTAATCAATCGCTAGTTTCCGCGTGGCAAAAACGGATATGACGTTTATTATCCCTTCTGTTCAACCTTACCTTTCAAGTGTTTAATTTCCCCACGTAAATGTCTTTGTGATATACCTTACGATCGCGTTTTTTTGTACAGCAAATATGGTCCACTGTGTTGCATATGGATGAGCCAAAAGTGTGATGATGGGACAAAATGGTTCTTTCTTTTCATGAAAGACCCTGCTTAACAGCATAAAAAAGTGGATTGAAGCTATGAGATCGAATACGGTGAGGGATGGGAAGATTGTACAATGTATGACCGATTTTAGTAAATTTGGCCCAAAGACAATTTGGCGCTTGAGAATTCGGCCCAAATTCGGCGGAAATTAGACGATTCGGCTCAACTTGAAAGACATTTCGGACATATATTTATTATATAATATATCAGAGATCAGGTTGCAAATACTGTATTCAATTTAATACTTGCACATACTTTAATCGATTTGTTTCATGGAAGCAAAGTAGCTGCTACTAAAATCAGCCTTAAACAACTTGATTTTGCTGATGCTAAAGGTATTTTTTGCAAAGGTATTTCTTTGTTCCTGGGTATACCAAACTAATAACTTTTGTTCCTGGGTATACCAAACTAGTACCTTTTTTTCAAGAGTATACCACACTAGTAACTTATGATCTAGGGTATACCAAGCTAGGAACTTTTGTTCCAAATATAGCAAACTAGTAACATTTTTCCAGGGAATACCACCCTAGGAACTTTTGTTCAAGTGTATACTAATTACTGTCGTTTGTTCAAGGTTATATACCAAAATAGTATCTTTTGTTCAAGGGTATATTAAAACTAGTACAAAGTTTTATCAAACTAGTGACTTTTGTTCAAAACTATAACAAAGCAAGCAACATCAATTCAAGATTATAACAATGTAGAATTATTTGTTCAAAGGTATACAAAACTAATAACTTTTGTTTTAGGATATATACACCAAACTAGTAACTTTTGTTCAAGGGTATACCAAACCAGTAACTTTTGTTTCAGGGTATGCGAAACTAGTAATGTTTGTTTAAGGGTATACCAAATTAGTCACTTTTGTTCAAAAGTATAACAAACTAAAGTAACTTTTGTTCAAAGGTATATGAAACTAGTAACTTTTGATCAAGGGTACAACAAAACTTGTAATTTTTGTTCAAAGGTATACCAAACTAGTTTCTTTTGTTCAAAGGTATACCAAACTAGTTTCTTTTGTTCAACGGTATACCAAACTAGTAACTTTTCGTAAAGGGTATACACCAATGTAGTAAAGTTTGTTCAAGGGTACACCAAACAAGTAACTTTTGTTCGACGGTATTCCAAACTTATAACTTTTTTTTCAAGGTTATAACAAACTTGTAACTTTTGTTCAACGGTATACCAAACTAGTACCTTTTGTTCAAGGGTATATAAAAGTATTAATTTTTGTTCAAGGCTATACCAAACTAATAATGTTTGTTCAACAGTACCAAAGCATTATTTTTTTCAATGGTATATCAAACCAGTAACTTTTGTTCCAAGGTATACCAAACTACTAACTTTTGTTCAAGCATATACTAAACTAGTAACTTTTTTTATTGTTAAGAATTTCTTAATTCTTGTTGCTCGGGTTGTTGCAATACTTTTCCTGCTTTTCCACTATCCTCAGTCCAAGTTTTATTAGGTATTTCCTGATTTTCTCGACTTTTCGCGTTAGTCTTATTGTTTCCTTTTTCATTCATTTCCTTCTTATTTTGCTGGTCATTTACTTCCTCTTTCTTACCATTAGTTTCGTTTAGAGCTTGCGATAAACTTTGCTCTTTGATGGTTGTTTATTTTTCCGGGACATTTGTGTCTATCGTTTCGTCTCTGTTATTCTGACATTTTTTGGGCGTGTGCCCGGTTTCCCCACATTTATTACAGTTTCTATGGTATATACAACCCTTATACCAGGTTGTTGTTAGAAAGCCATGTATAAAATTAGCTCTTTTGATTGTGCGGAGTTTGAATCTTTCTATTTCAAAGATTCTGGTTTCATCATAGATGTTAAACCCTGGAACTACTCCAAGTTTTGACTTTTCCACTTTTACTCCAAATTTTTCTTCAAACCAGCAGACAGTATCTTCCAATAGTATATCTATAGTGATTCCTTATAGATGGAGTTCACCTATTTGCTTTTTGATTCTCCTGATGACTGGTTCTGGAGTTTTTACTATTGCTCTTAATCCGCAAATTTGTATTTCTCCATATGGTAGCGCTGGTGTGTTACCTCTATATCTTATTTGATATCCTCATTTGGCATAATTGATTGAATATATTTTGGAGATAATGTCCTCATCATTGATTTTTAAAGATACCAGAACTGATGTTGTCCCTGGTATCCTGTCACCATTCAATCCTTGAAATTCAATCATTTGTGTACCTTTCTTGTATTTACAAACTAAGTAGGCCCCATCTTCTGTTTCTACTCTCCGTGTTTTAAAATATTTATGAAGGTCTGTTGTCGTCTTACGTGCTGCAGCCATTTTTCCACGTGTTTATCGTTATTTTTCTACGTCTGAACTTCTCTTCGTTGTATTCTGTATAATCCTTAATTTTCTTGTTTCTTTAAGTATTAGTTTCTTGTCATTGCTTTTTGGTCATTCGTCTACGTTATAGTCGCCGCTAATTCAGTTTGCAGGTCCAGTGGATTTCCTTGCGGTCTGTTTTGTTCTTGCCATTGTGATGGTGATAGAGACTAAGTAGACTTCTCAACTATAAGTACTCGAAACTTTTATTACTTTGGATTCTTTTAAGCGTGCCTATTTTTTTTTAGAACCAAGTCTGCCAACCTGCGGAATACAGTATTCATTCCTTTTTACCTGTATTAACGGGAGTTTTGAAAATAAATTGAAACAATGGAACGGTTTTGAAAGCGACACAATCTAGTGCGTCGTGCACGCACATCGAAATAGGGCTGAACAGTAAACTAGTTTTCAATAGTTTCATCTAAATGTTCCCTATCCATCGTTAATAGTGTTTTATATTTCGACAACAAGAAGCACGTACTTAGTCTTGTGGGATAAATGTACGTCATTTCCAGTTGACATCCTGTATATGTAGGGAATGGTAGCTTAAAAGAAGTAACTGCACTGTATACTTATATTTCGAGCAATTACATTAGTATTTCTTTATTACACTTGTTAAGTTATTATTTTTTGGGCTGAGTATAACTACTTTTAATAATGTAACGCAAATTTGATGTTAAAAAATATGTTGGAGTATGGCCTGTGACCTTTCAAGTCGGCATGGTTTTAAAAAGCAAATCAAAATAAGCTCTAATTAGCTTTTTAAAACGACATTACATAAAATAAGTGAGGCATTACAATAAGCATCATTAGGAAGACGTACAAACAAAACATTATGCATAGATACAACTTGGACAAAACACACAACGTATGACTTAAGATAAGAGCATGCAACGAATTTTAAAAGTCAGTGAGTAATAGTGAATTTAGTATCGAGGAGAAATTTATAAATAAAACATTAATTTAGTAACGTGTTCCCTGTGTTAATAATCTGTGCAAGAAAGGTGTTAAAAACGCACGTTTTTCATTTGTCGTATGAGCAGTTGTTAAATAAACAAAAGACGAAGTGTAATTTAAGACAGATATTTGTATACAGTTAGTCAGTTACTGTACTAAATTTCAGATCTTCTTTGGATCGATGTAGTGATGATGTTTATTCATTTGTAACAGTAAATGAGTGGCAGAAAGGCAAATATTCAAGCAGACCTACGTATTCTACATATACAAATTAATTATACGCAAACGTCTAAGTTTATTACTCGCGCCGCTTTCAATCCACATTATTGCAATACCTAAAACCAGTACATATCCTCCTTATATAAAAAAAACTTTGGCAACATATGCTAGTCTCTTTCCTCATTATAGTTGACAAATTTAGGATATAAATACGATAAACATCGTTTATTCGAGACATGATTGATTAAAAATGAGTGTTTGAGTGATCATGCAAAAAAAAGGAAGCGTCTTACAGAGTCTATCGGAAGAGATCCAGATAACCCGATAAGTCAATTAATTCAAAATCAGTTAAGTTTCTACTGTACGTTCTGTAATTTTCATTTTTCTTTCGTAATTCTTTGATTTGTTCTTGTTTTTGCGGATGTTTGGCACGCATACGGTAACTCAGATAAAATATTCTCTATCCCCAATAATTTTGTATTATACCAGGAAGGGAACGGATTCATCAGCTCGGCTGAACTGCGTGATGTGATGATCAGCCTCGGGGACAAATTAACAGAGGAGGAGGTGGAGGAAATGCTACGTACAGCAGATATCAATGGAGATGGTCACATAAACTACGATTGTACGTATAACTTGTCAGTAAATTAATACATGTTGTATTCACCTCATCATATTTTAACAGAATTATGTTTTACAGAGACGTCGTGTGATTAAACATTTTTATGAATAATATTCAACAGAGTGATGAATTTTTGTGTTTGTAACATGAACCATGGTAACGATGTCGTTATTTTCTTTATTCATTAAATACATTACTAAATGCTTCATGCTAAAACACGAATATTCATCAATATGTTGAAGTTTGTTCCTAAATCATGTAAGAACGCGATACCATATAGTCAAGCGAAAATATATAGAAGAATCATTTCGGATGACATTGTTTTTTAATCATCTTTTACAGAGTTAGGTCAACATTTTTTAAAATAAAAATTACCCTCTTGACATCATAATAATGCTTTCCAAAAGGTATCTTCTCTTACATAACTTGAATCAGTACATTGTAAAATCAAAAATAGAAATGAAGATCATTCTCTTTCTTATTGACTATAATCCAAGTTTGCCTAATATAGGTAAGAATATCAATATATTGGGATTTATTAAAATTATCAAGTAAAGCAAATGTTAAATCACTACACAAAAGCAAACCCACACTTGCTTATAAAGGTACTAAAAATCTTAGAAATTTCCTAATTAATTCTAAATTAGATTAAAAAAAAACATCATATAAATAAGGATCATCAACTAAATGTTATAGACCTAGATGTTCGCACTGTTCTTTCATTAATGAAAATACCTCTTTCAATAGTAATTATACGAAAGAAACTTTCAATATGCGTTGTGATACTAATTGGGCAACATCAAATGTTATTTATTTTGATCACATGTAAAAAAAAATGTGCCATTCAATATATTGGACAAACCAGTCAAGAAATATCTAAACGTATGAACCAACATAAATCAGACATAACAAATTATATCGATCAATCATTTTCATCACATGTTGCCGCACATTTTAACAAGAGTTCAAATACTGTGCAAGATTTTTCCATTCAGCCTATTGTTATATCTGATTCTGAGGTGAAACGCCTTCTAAAGGAAATCTATTGGATTTATCGTCTTAATAAGATATATCCAAAAGGTCTCAATTCCAGAACACTAGACGACATTCATTAATATATATTTTTATGTCCCTTGTTTACAATTAGTTAACAATAATTGTATATTATTATAATTTATAAAATAACGTATAACCTAATATCATAAACATAAATTTACTAATTCTTTAAAATAAAAAAAAAATTTAAATTAATTCGCAAAAAAAAAATTATAGTTATATATAAAATGCTTGATAATAAGTATTATGCACACCATAATTTTTTTTACATAACTGAGTTCTGATTCAAAATTGAAGATTCGTCAATAAAATATATTAGTTTTTTTTATACAAATGTACATTATACATAATATAAATATTAATAAAATTGTATGTATATATGTATATATATATATATATATATATATATATATATATATATATATATATATATATATATATATATATATATATATATATTTATACCACATACATTAAAAATAACATGGCATTTAAAGTGTTGGTATAAAGCAAATCTATATACCAATACTATTGGTATATCAAATAGTGATCCGCCCATAGCGCAATAATACGAATATATAAACATTCTTTCTACCGTAGGCCTATAGCTCTATGAAGAATTTCTACTCATTCATTAATCATAAATGACATGAAATTAACGACACAAATATTAATAGTCCCTGTTTTCTAAATATTAAAATGGTACACAATTTCATCGGAATCCTGTCTTTTTCCTCTCCCCCTCTCATGCAAAATAAGCACAAATCTGGAGTGAGAGAGAAATATATTGCGCTGGACGAAAACATTAAAGCTGAACTTGTACCAAGTAACCCACAGTACTCTGTTTCCTCGTAAACCTATGCTTACGCTTTCCTTGGGATTTATCTATAGTATTCATAATATCAATGATACATAGTTGCAATCGCCAGACGACACACAAGGCCTACATGTTAAATTTGTCGGTTACGATGCGCACATACTGTATTGTGTTTTAAGCCTTTGTTGTTGTTTCTGAAACCCGTTTTAATCGAGTATTAATAAATAAATATAAAACTGTCCAAATGGTCGCCAGCCCCCCCCCCCCCTCTCTTTGGAGCAAAAATACACGAAAATACAAGCGTTGTGGATTTGTGCTTGTGTCATACGACGATGTCTCTGGACCTATGAATGATGGCAATGTTAGTCAAGACGTACAGAGAGAGAGAGAGAGAGAGAGAGAGAGAGAGAGAGAGAGAGAGAGAGAGAGAGAGAGAGAGAGAGAGAGAGAGATGTTTAGTCTGTAGAATCTCTAATTAAATCAAAATGATGACTTAGTTGAACTGTCAATATATTAAAATTTAATTACCTCTTGTTGGTTCGTGATTCCAATTCGTTTATATTCCACGCGAATTTCCATACGACAGTAGGTCAATGACAGTACATGCATAGTCTATAATAAGATCACCGTGTTTGCAGTGCACTACTTTCTTCATTAAAAAAACCCAACACAACAACATATTTTATGTTTAAATAATGCGTGTGTCTTATATTTATTTAATAAATGTGAATAAAAAAAGAAAATGAAAAAGAAAACAATCAACTTATCAATTTGAACATGTGATTGTGAATAACAAGAAAAATCGTAGAACTAGATTTTGTAGCAGACAGCCACTTGGTTGTGAGGAGGTCATTTAGTCTGGCAATATATCAGGAGCACATCGTAACTCCAACTTGCAAATATTTGTATTTGTATGTGATATAAATAAAATATATGTATAGTTTGTACGCTGTATAATTGATATACCACTCGTTGTATAAATTTTTCATTAAAAGGAAACTCGGGCAAGCCTCGTTTCCTTTTAATGAAAAATTTATACATCTCGTGGTATATCATTGATACAGCGTACATACTATACATATATTCTATATTTATACCACATACATTAAAAATAACATGGCATTTAAAGTGTTGGTATAAAGCAAATCTATATACCAATACTACTGGTATATCAAATAGTGATCCGCCCATAGCGCAATAATACGAATATATAAACATTCTTTCTACCGTAGGCCTATAGCTCTATGAAGAATTTCTACTCATTCATTAATCATAAAAGACATGAAATTAACGACACAAATATTAATAGTCCCTGTTTTCTAAATATTAAAATGGTACACAATTTCATCGGAATCCTGTCTTTTTCCTCTCCCCCTCTCATGCAAAATAAGCACAAATCTGGAGTGAGAGAGAAATATATTGCGCTGGACGAAAACATTAAAGCTGAACTCGTACCAAGTAACCCACAGTACTCTGTTTCCTCGTAAACCTATGCTTACGCTTTCCTTGGGATTTATCTATAGTATTCATAATACCAATGATACAAAGTTGCAATCGTCAGACGACACACAAGGCCTACATGCTAAATTTGTCGGTTACGATGCGCACATACTGTATTGTGTTTTAAGCCTTTGTTGTTGTTTCTGAAACCCGTTTTAATCGAGTATTAATAATTAAATATAAAACTGTCCAAATGGTCGCCAGCACCACCCCCCCCCCCCACCTCTCTGGAGCAAAAATACACGAAAATACAAGCGTTGTGGATTTTTTCTTGTGTCATACGACGATGTCTCTGGACCTATGAATGATGGCAATGTTAGTCAAGACGTACAGAGAGAGAGAGAGAGAGAGAGAGAGAGAGAGAGAGAGAGAGAGAGAGAGAGAGAGAGAGAGAGAGAGAGAGAGAGAGAGATGTTTAGTCTGTAGAATCGCTGATTAAATCAAAATGATGACTTAGTTGAACTGTCAATATATTAAAATAATTTAATTACCTCTTGTTGGTTTGTGATTCCAATTCGTTTATATTCCACGCGAATTTCCATACGACAGTAGGTCAATGCCTAACAGTACATGCATAGTCTATAATAAGATCACCGTGTTTGCAGTGCACTACTTTCTTCATTAAAAAAACAACACAACAACATATTTTATGTTTAAATAATGCGTGTGTCTTATATTGATTTAATAAATGTGAATAAAAAAAGAAAATGAAAAAGAAAACAATCAACTTATCAATTTGAATATGTGATTGTGAATAACAAGAAAAATCGTAGAACTAGATTTTGTAGCAAACAGCCACTTGGTTGTGAGGAGGTCATTTAGTCTGGCAATATATCAGGAGCACATCGTAACTCCAACTTGCAAATATTTGTATTTGTATGTGATATAAATAAAATATATGTATAGTATGTACGCTGTATCATTGATATACCACTCGTTGTATAAATTTTTCATTAAAAGGAAACTCGGGCAAGCCTCGTTTCCTTTTAATGAAAAATTTATACATCTCGTGGTATATCATTGATACAGCGTACATACTATACATATATTCTATATATATATATATATATATATATATATATATATATATATATATATATATATATATATATATATATATATATATATATATACCGTAAATCTGGAGAGAAGTTTTGAATATTGGTACTTGCATACTTATTCTGGATTCTCAGTGGAGAAGAATATTTGACTTAATCTTATCTGATTCGTTCATAATTGTATTTGATTCTGTATGCAGCACAATACCACTGTCACAGTACTATGTACATTTTTGCATTATATGTACACAGCTTAGGACCGGTTTCTCTGCTATTCAGGGTCTTCATAATTATGCAGCAAGTTTCATTTGGAACCAGTAATTGACAGACATACTAGTTTTAAAGTGTTCTCAAAATTCACATAATAACGCAATAACAAGTTTACGATTATACTTTGCTGTCTTTTTCAGTGTTCGTAAAGATGATGTTGAGCTCAGGCAAGTGAGACCGGTTAAAGAACGGTGAATGAAGCTAACGAAGATGAGACGTACTGTTGCATAACGCATAATGTTTATATGTACCGTCCATTCAGACTGATCGCACAGTACGCACTGTCTTCAAAACTCACTATAATATGAAACTGTCTTGAGTTTCCTATTAATATTATTAATGTTTCTGTTTATTTAATTAAAATTCACACTAATGAATCAGAATCCTACATATCCTTTTATTCATATATATATATATATATATATATATATATATATATATATATATATATATATATATATATATACACGAATCATTAGTGATTACTAATAAGATTCTTATTCCTAATCTCTTTGAAGTGCTCAACACTCCAGACATGCAGAGGGAGGGTTGCCCTGATTTATAAATTTAAATTTTGACAAAGGGAGCTAATGCTACTTTCAATCACACGCTGACTGGTTGAGTAATTATATTTTTTAATCAAAAAGTATGTTAATCATGGAGAATAATATTATATCGATTACCGCATTAAGAAGATTTAAAAAAAATATAATATCATTAACTTCCATCCGGATATCTCCCAGAAGTAAATGGCATTGTATCACTACAATAACAACACAGATATTTTTGCAATCACCTATTTTTAGGGGAATGAAATAAAAAATTATTCAAGAAGATCAGTGATTTGAAGAAGAAGAAAACAACAACTGAAAATATCTCTTTATTTGTATGCACTGTAAATCATGGGTTTATACTATAAGTTAAATAAGACAACATTAACCTATATTGACCTACATATATTTATCCCTCTCACTTTGACGTGCTTGTGTTTACCAACCCCATCCCCGGTTTTGTCTCCAGGATCTTATAAGATGAACAGTTAAATTAAAAGAATTTAAGCTTTTTATTATTGATTGATAAAGAATAAAACCTTTAGAAAATATTTCTTTTGCTGACAAGATATTAAAGACGGGGACCCTTTGCCTGCTTTTATGCATGAGAGTTACGCATTTATTAATTTAATTTTTATTTCAATACCGAACAACGAATCTCACATATTAACTTGTATCCTTTTCCTTATTCCAATTGATAATTATCTTTGGACTAATGTTTGGCACGTTTACGGTAATGCCATATTTGCCATCTGCAGGTATCAGTATTGTTCAGTTCAACTGAACTTCTGATTGATATCAATGTAAGTACATACATTTTCCTAAGACTTCTATTCACGCATTTATCTCTTTATATCAGATTTTTTTTATCATATAGAATTGTGCACACTCCGATTGTTTTCTTGTTTTTCTGCGCATGCTCCGGCAGCATAAGACTTACTGAGAGCATTATGGAAATTGGGTCAGCCATGGTGTGTATGTAACAAACAAGACTGACATTGTGTAGCTCACGCAGAGATTTGGATGTGTATACTTTACGTCATGGGCATCGTTTTTTTTTTTTTTTTTTTTTTTTTTTTTTTTGAACGATCATTTATTAATAGCATCTTTCACCGAAATAGTTTTTGCTGAAATCGAGTTGATTTAGGCGCTGAATTTGTGGTTCTTTTATACTCAGTTCACGTCCAAAAAAATGAGCAGAAACTCTATATGAATTATAATTAGCGCCTTTAATTCTTGACTAGATATCTTTCCAAAGCGTAACCCGAACAAGTGCTCTCTATTAACTATTAATTAACAATACCATAAAACAAAACTTCTAAGATAGGCGTGGTTGTATAATATAATATAGTATGCGGGCCTGCAGATGGACCATTCTGAGCTATACTTATAAAATTATATAAGCGATATGATAATCTTATTTAATGTACAATTAGATACCAACACAACAATTTTCCGCGAGTAACATTAAGCATTCTTGAAAAAAAAAACGGAAAACCAGGGACCTCACACTGACTGTAACCAAAACATAAAAAGAAGCTTCGGGACATTTCAGTTTTAATGCTTGTGCTCATTTGTTTGACCTAGAATGGGCTACTTATTGAAACGAATAACGCGAAATCCAAGGTATAAATTACCATCTGTATCAAGATGGAACTGACCAAATCTATATTAACGGGATTTGTGAAGGTGAAAAATGGAAGTATTTCTTGTAATATACAGCGAAACATTACGTAGCCTTTCATGTGTGCATGCAAAGCATACGGACCTTTAAGTGAGGGAATGTGAACGGTTTCTCTTTTATATGATTTCTGTGTTACTTGTAGCAGGAATATCATTGACCGCCGTAACGTTTCATCAGCTTAAAAGAAACGCTGGAATTCTATTATACGTGGCGTGTTGTGTACATCTCTGTATGTATGTGTATACATGTATGTATCGGATTTAACACCTATGTGAAGAAGCGCATATAAATGTCAACAGTGGGTGCCAAGAACGACCGATTGAGTTGGGAACATAAACATTATCATCATCGTCGTCATCATCAACAACAATTATAATATCGAATAATTGATTCTGTCAGATTATTGTCGGTAATGATAGATACGGTGCTATAAAAAGTGCGAATAATAAAACTGACAAGATAATAATTGGTGAAAGTAATAATTAATCAATTAAAATGAAATTATTAACAGAGGTCAGTTTATTTATTCGCTGGCAGCTTATATTATTTTGGTGATGACGTACACTTGGTCACTGCTATAAACAAATATAAAAAAAAACTATTTTTAAAAAGCTACGAAAACAATGCAGTGATTCCCGTCAATGTTAATTTTTCAGTACAGAAATTTCAAGACGTACATTTAATTATAACATAAAAAAAAATCATATATTAAACCCCTGTATCGTAATTTTCCTATTTCGAAATCTGTATTTTGTATTTTGGGACTGCGTCTTGTTGAATTACGCTCCCTTTGTCTTTTAAGCTAGAGTTCTGGTGTTGTTGAAAGAATAATATACAGGCAATTGTAATTCAACAGCCCTTGCTTAAAAATATTAGTAAATACATTTTGAACACATTATGAAAATAATAATTTTGTTCTGTTATATCTCTCTCTCTCTCTCTCTCTCTCTCTCTCTCTCTCTCTCTCTCTCTGTGACTGTCTACTACTTACCTACCTATCCATCCATCCATCCATCCATTTATTCGCAATCCGTCTATCTTAATTGATATGTATACATTTATTTCATTTATGTGGGAGTATGTTGTATGTTTCTATAGTAAAGAGCAGCGAAATAAAAATTAAAACTTGAAAGGCTTTAATTGATTTCCATGGTGTAGTAACACAAAGTGTCACAGCTTTCCAAAAGACACGTGAGATGGTTTTTCCAAATTGAGAATTCCTATGACACAAACCCTTTCGTAGGGCGTTCTTTTGACATATATTGTCAGTCAGACAGTTAACTAATTTACCTCTAGGTTAACCTCTTTATCTGTGAAAACATTAGCACTTGAGCCAACATCGGTTACAGACAAGTATACCACTGTAGGATCATCTCTCCAGCATCAGTCAACGAGTATTAACTGCGTGCGGAGAGTTTGGCTTTGTAGTAGTGCTGGAACATGTAGGCGATATTGACTTGCCAAAAGATATTGCAAATAAGCTAGTTCATATTTTATCTGATGTCACTGCTTCCACGACTGCTGTTTACATGTGTCGAATTAAATCTTCATTCAAAACATATTTTCTAATGGCCTACTTTGAAATTTTCTCATCCAAGAGATAAGAAATGTATACCAATCTTTAGATACTTTCATTTATCTTACTCTCTTTGGTGTTCCGATAATTTTATGAATCTTTGTAAATTAATTTTTGACACTATGTATTTTTTTTTTCACAAAGTGTGTAGTTATGACGTCAAAAAGTCTGTAGCCAAATGGTAAGATATTTACGTACATGTTTGTAGTACACAAATTCTTCAAATATGTTTTCGTGAAATTTAATGATTTTGATGATTGTACTCAAACGCGGACTAAAATAAAATCTTACATTATCAAGTTATCAATTATAGGCTTCCGAAAACAATTGATTTGATAAGTTAATAAGAAGTATAATCCCGAAAATAGTGCCGCTATTAACCATGTGTTATATGCACGAGTCACTGATACACCGAACGTATCACACTTACTTTTTTTTCACTTGAAAACCGTTGGAGATTTTCTTTCTAAATGAACTTACTTAATCGAGCAGGTACATTTACCAGTCCCGTATGATTATGAAGAAATGTCAAGATAGTTTTACGTGAAGTGTTAAAATTAGCATTTTGCATGATTAAAAAGGCAATGAGATAAGCACAGACTCCCAAGGAAGTTTAATTATCTAAAAGTCGTAATAATTAACTGTTGTATTTTTTTGCTAGGATTGCATTGCCGGTTCATAACAGTACATGCAAGAAATGTCACACGTGCAATAAAATTAATACAATAACAGCAAATGTCTTTGATAATGGCAATCAAATTCGCAGCTATTTACAATCGAAATGAATTTCCTCATTAACATGCGAGTCACTATCTTCCGTATTGCAGAACACAACTATTTATAATAAACCGATCATATCATATTTTATTAGTTATAACACTCTGTGTGTGTGTGTGTGTGTGTGTGTGTGTGTGTGTGTGTGTGTGTGTGTGTGTAGTTTCATTGTCAGACAATGGTGAATTGACAGTAAAATATACACATTAAGAATGAATAAAAGGATTTATCTTCGGATATGTGAAACGTGTTTGCTCTACAGTATGTGTTTTTAACCAGCATAACTTTTTAATGGAATTAATTTATTTAAATTGTTATACATATAGATAACGTATCCATGAATATAAAGGCGACTTTGACGGAAAAGAGATATTGATAAGGGACACAACAATTAGATAAGAACGAGCAACAAAATCTTGCACTCCTGTCCAGCTCAAGCTCTCAGACTCTTTCTGTATAGTAGAATCGTAACCTCATACAGATACACACATACTAATGTTACAATTTCTATGTTTTTGTTATGCTTTCAAGTAATAGAAAAGGTGTTTACTGATATTTCAATTAACGGTCCGGCCTTATATAAAATCTTAGTATGTTATGGAAGTAAACTTGTGATCCATATCCCTGGTCATCTTTTGTTGTTGAAGGGTTTTATAAGGGTTTTATAAGGTTGTGATTTTAAAAAAAAAATGTTAATTCACGTTAAAGCTTAACCTGTAGAATCATGTATTGTTGTGTTCCTACACAATTTGAAAGGAATCATTTATTTGAAGTATTCATTGGAATTTAAAAGTGCTTTTTGACTTTTGGGACTACAACACTATTTTGAGTTTTATGGGGTATTCGTTTAAAGAATTATTGATTTTATCACCGTAATAATCAAGACTGTTGGTACGTCAACGTATTCATGAGTATTGGTACATCAGAACATTCAATATATGACTTCATTGGGACGACTTTATACATTTGGGCTTGTAATAGAACATTTAGGCTTATTTGTGATTTAATTCACTCGTACATTTTCACTCTTTAAATTTGAGAAGTGAATTTTTTGTTGATTTTAATAATCTGGGAAGTTTCTCTTCTTACTGTAACTTAGTTACAGACTATAGAATCAACACATTTCACACACACACACACACACACACACACACACGCACGCATAGGGTGAGTGAGGGTTTTGAGTGCTCCATTGTGTAGATTACGATGTAAATCAATAAAAACATTTTTTCTGTAATTATGGAGTTTCCTTATCTTGAAAATAAAGCTTAATAGAATTATAACATGCGTTGTTTCCATACTTCTCTAAATATCAAGAAATTACGTTGTTGCTTCAATTTTGACAACCATATTTAGTTACTTTAAAAATTTTCACGAAGGTTTAAAAGTCTCCGTTTTACTATTTTACCAAAAAGTCTAATAAACAAAAACAAGTATGACTTCTTGTCACACTCATAAAAGTTTTACCCACCCCCCAACAAAAAAAATAAATAAATGAGAAAAATTTTAAAAAATAACTGTGTACAAAGACAAGCGTTACTTTAGCGCTGAAGACAGAATTAAAAGGACCTTAGCTCGATCAGTTAAGAAATTAAATACGGGAGCAATCTAAAAAGTGGCTTTTTACACAATAGAAACCACATGGAAAATTGAATTTAATTAATTGTGGATACGCTGATTGCATTTCTCAACAATTTGCCATAATAATATATGTCTATGTTGTCCTGTGGGACTGACCTTTTGACCGACTATGCAGCGCATATATTGGACACTGGATTATCATCTAATCCGTGAGAAATCAGATTCAGACTTAGAAAAAAAGTGTTTTCGCTGAAAAAAAAACGTACACGGGTATTTGCGTAATCTTGTGCATAAGATGTTCTATGAAACAGGTGTGAAATAGCCTGGTTGCGTTTGTAAACTGTGTAATGTAACTTCTAGTGGGGACTGTTACATATATAAACTAATTTCCTGCCTCATCCGAAGCCTGCACGTGGACCATTCGATTTTTATGGGTAATGAGGGATTCCAAACCAACAGTTAAGTCATTTTTTTTAAAAAAGGAATGTGAAAGTAAAAGTGAGATAATCCCTGCGCAAATTGAAGTAAATACCGATAACTGTGGCTTGGTATATAAATTAACAGCAAAAACAAAACGTAGAAACTTGTATTGTAACGCTAGAGCTCTACAACTTACTTTGGGTTCGAGAGTCAAGTCAGCTCCTCCCTGTACATCTCAGTAATTCGAAACAGAAAACTGCATTACTTAATTTTAAGAAAATAAGCAAAAGTAGCAGCGGTGGATAGGTGGCAAGTGTAGGGATGGATCACACTTTGAGTTTTATGAAACAAATGACTAGAAAGGTCGTTCACCGTTCCAAAGATTTTTCTACCCACCTCACCCTCATTGAGATCCCTTGGATATGTTAGTGTGCTTCGCCCATCATCGATACAAAGCGAGGGCGGCCAACAGTTTTTGTTTGTTGTTGTTTTGTTAAATATTCGAATTGCTTTTATTTGAAGCGTTATAATGGTTAAATTCTAAAATTTCATACTATTACCGAAACATGGTCTTGGATATTACAGAGAAACAATGAAAGGTCCCTCCAATCCTTGCGTGTATGGTTTTACTGACACTGGACACACAGGTATCGTTGGGCATTGTTTCGGCAAATGTTCAACCGACGATGACTTATTGCAGAAAAATAATAATATTATTACATTAAAGATACAAATACAAACTAACTAATGATTTTCGTTGAAAGGATGCTTGTAAGATTCTGACAGAGGTATTAAAGTTAATTCCTTATGTAACTAGTGGCTTTTATACTAAACCAACAACTACCACCAACCCCTCTTGTTACATTCATTTTTACAGTAAAGAGCTATTTGAATGTTTTTCTGTGACAAGACAGCTTAAAAAATTAGCATGTGCCTTATGCATGTTCACTAGTACTGTCACAAATTAGCATACTTTAATCATCCCTCAACCATCTAGATTTTTTAGATGTATACCTCTGTTGCAGACATACGTACATACATAAACGAAATCGGCTGCTCATTTGCAGCCAAAGTTACGCATTTGATTTCCAATGCTGGTCTAACTGTAACAGGCAGTCACTAAGAAGCCAATCCATTTCCAATCCTAACTCAAAATAAATATGCACTAGCAGCACTACATTACAAATTTAGCTTATGGGTGAAAGTATTAATGTTAGGATTGCGATAATGAGGCTTCATACCTTTAAAAAATAGGGAGGTGTGAAAATACGAAAATATCCAGTGAGACCACAGCGAGCGTTCTTTTCCTTTACTCCTATTTCGCACCCTGTACAAGGTTGCGCGCTTCCTGCTATGAGAATTGACTGCGCGCGAACTTTCGGAATTTGTTTATTCGGCTTCATCCACAACTTTCAGTGCTCCGATTAGTATCCAAGCACACTTATTGGTACCACTAGTTTAAACAAAAATCTTATCACTATATTGTTTCAAATAACAAATGCATTAATATTATTAATAAAGGGATTTTTAGCCGTTCTCGTTGGTAATGGGCGGAACACGCTAACTTTCCTATCGGCCTTCAGAGAGGTGTAGGTATTGGTGGGGGCCGGGCAGTTGGAACCGCCGATTCTACTATTGTATTCATTTGAAGAAACTCAAGGTACCCACCACCACCCAGTCCGCTGCTAAAGTATAAAGTCAGATTTTAAACATATCGGTAATTCCATAACTGTACAATGACCTAAACCCACTGGATGGATGTCTGCAAAGAGTTCAAGAAGGTTTCGGAGCTATGGTTGATTGATACGTTAGACTTTTGTTTCTTTTATATGACCATGCCATATTCTTCGGCAGCTTGTCCTATTACATGCTTATCATTTCAAGAGTATATGGAATAGAAATGGTAACGTGGGTCAGGGATTGAAATACAGGTACTTAAGCATGTTTTTATTGTACAATTGAATAGATTGTGATCAAAATTTTTAAAGTAACAAAGGCAGTAATATCTGGATGAAGTTTAATAATAATTTGTTTCCAGTGATATTGAGAGAATAATGCCTTTCTACACTTATTTTAATTTGATATTTCCATGACGGGGGCTACACCAACCTCCAGCGAATATAGACAATTAGACTGGATAATTAAATACTCCGCTAGTTGTAATTAACTTGTATTTTAGCATAAATATGTTACTAATTGTAATTAACTTGTACAAATGTTTATAATTGTAATTAACTTGTACAAATGTTTATAATTGTAATTAACTTGTACTTTAGCATACAAATGTTTATAATTGTAATTAACTTGTATTTTAGCATAAATATGTTAACTTTTCACTGTCTAGATGTCATCTATTTATCCGATAATTCATGCGGTGAAAGAAAGACGTAAATTTTAAAGAAAATTTCAGGTGCGTCTCAGTTTGAGTTTGAGAGAGAGAGAGAGAGAGAGAGAGAGAGAGAGAGAGAGAGAGAGAGAGAGAGAGCATTATAAATATACACCAAACAGAACGGGAAATGCTATCCCTGGATTATAATACTTGCTAACAAAAGGCAGAATTAATATTTAATACAAATAAGTATATCATACAGGTTAGATATTTTGGCATTTGTACTCAAAGAGTTTCGAACACCCAGTCCTAATTCTTATGTAGCATATGGACCAAACCCCTAGTAGCAATCGACAGGTTTCGAACTGCCTTTAAATGTTTTCTGTTTCATCTCAAAACATATTTTTTTCTTAACAAGAGACAAAACTAAATATTGTTTGGCAAATCCCCAGCAAGCAATTGTTATAGCCTCTCATGTACGTGTTTGATTGCTCCCACAACTGAATTATGTGCCTGCAATTATACTTAAGATGCTACTAATATTTATCAATAACACAAACATGCATCATGAACAGGGTGATGTTTAGGCACCAAACTTCTTAAGCTGTATGATATATTGTAGAGAGGTGTTTATTTTCCTTTTCACATACAAAGGCATAATACTTACCGATAGAAAGGTAGGTTGGTAGTATGTTTAATAACCGTTTATTGTTATATTTGCTGCTGCTGTAGAAGACATACAATGCTGAGGATATCCCAAATGACATTCTCAGCTAAATAGCCATACGAAGGAGAACCGATGCCTAGACCAAAGATGGCTGGATACTGCTTGCATTCGGAGTTCACTTAGCAGTACTTGTAAAGCATTATTTTAGAGATGAAAGTAGAGCAGTCAATAAATTAAAAGAACAAATGCTGTCGTACATATATACACACAAACACACATGTATACATACATACATACATGCATGCATACATACATACATACATACATACATACATACATACATACATACATACATACATACATACAGATAAAGACACATCCATCCATCCATCCATCCATCCATCCATCCATCCATCCATACATACATACATACATACATACATACATACATACATACATACATACATACATACATACATACAGATGTAGATGTCGTAGTAGTACTAGTAGTTGTAGTAGATTTCGTAGTATTAGTAGTAGTAGTAGTAGTAGTAGTAGTATCATAAGCACGTTCTCGAGTTTCGAGACTGGCCATTCGAATATACGTACAAGGACGTTGTATTATGTATCAGCGTTCGTGACATGTTAACATAATTATAACCGCTCTGCTGGCTATTGCTAATAATTAATTTTAAAATATGATTATACTTCGAGCAACATTCTACCAGTTCATTGATAAAATGACATTGATGTAGTAGCATCATGTTTCCTGCTACTTTCGACCTATTCATTGATATAATTAGATTCATCTCATGGTATCCTTATATTGCGATCTACTTTCGACTCATACATTGATATAATGAGACTGAAAATTGTGTTATATATATAGGTGTCAAGCAGATTGAAGAACTTGGTAGTTATTTCTGCAATATGGATTCTTGTTAATTGTCATTCAATCTTTCGGTTTGACCTAAATAAATCATATATATTGTGTACGAACTCAAAACTACAGGTAATGAGTCACGCATTGAGTTGCTCAAAATTCTTATCTGTAATAACTGAGTTACAATATCTTTCTTTATAATAATATTAAAATTTTCTTTTTAATAATATTAAAATTTTCTTTATAATAATATTAAAATTTTCTTTATAATAATATTAAAATTTTCTTTATAATAATGTGGTGACAAGCCGTTAAACTCCAAAACAATGAATAATATTTTTAATCAATCACTTGACGTGAATCCGAATAGCATTCCAGTGTTCAACATGCTTGTCCATGGCGTTTAGTGTTATATTCTACATTTGAAAACGTTCAATGGCATAGGAAGGCAATAACTGAAGATGTATGTACTGAAAATATGAATTCTGATGCAGAACATGCCAATATTAATACTGTACATCAGATTTAGTAGCGTATTTTGTGGTCACAGGTGCTCGACCATTAAATGATGTATTGTAGTCAAATCACGTAATCAACTTTGCTGGTCATTAATTGTGTTAATGTGTCAGCGACCACTGCTGGTGACATTTGAAAATCGTGTTTGAATCCACGGTCAAAACCACACAAGCATAGTTTTGACGGAACCAATTCCGTGCTTGTAAACTCAACACACTAATCTTGGCCCTGCAGGAAAAATTTCTACTGTTGCTAAATATAATTCTACTATGGTTGACAAGGGATCAGCATGATTACGCCGTCGTCTGATAACCAAACGTATTATGATGTTCTCGAGGATTTATAGAAAGAATTGTTACAGTTGATAAAGCACCTATCATTGACGAATATTATCCAAGTGAAAATAATCATGTCGTGTATGATGATATGATGATTGAAAACCAAATAAATCCCGAAAGAATATTTTCACGGAGACGGCACAGAAACACCGATATGGTATATTTGACTGAACGGTACGAGTATGTGTCTAAAGCGATGCATGACAACTATATCTGTTGGTGATATTTTGTGGCATTGGTGCGCATGGTCTTGTTATTATTAATTTGCCTTCGTGTGCCACTGATCAATTGAGTGATGAATTTCGTGAAATATGTGTCCATATTAATAAAGACCAGTACATTTAGATCACTGTTGATTTGACAGATGGACCGAAACAAATATATTATGTAGATCTGGACGCAAACGCGTCTACTACCACAATTTAACAAACTTTACAATTATACCAAATGTCTCGTGAACACCAGGACCCAATAATGTTTCAATGGGTTGGCAGGGCGGGGTCGATATATGTTTGTGTTTACGCGTGCGCAAGGTTTGATTTTGCGTCAACTCAAAGTTTAGAAATGAGTATCCTCTATTGAGCTATCGATTGATTTTGCCATTCCTGGAAATACATGTAATCGAGATCTGCTCTCAAATCGTTCACCGCGTAGACGCCTAAAGTTATATATTGCACTGAATCTTTGTTTTATACTGAACACTGAATTAGCAAATTCAGCGATATGCACAAACCATTATTCTCCGACTGAATTGTCCATGCTAAATTTAATAGGAATGTATTTGAACAAGAACTATATTACTCTAACTTCAACATATGTAATGTAATCTTAGGGTGCACATCTTCTTCAATTGACTGAGTTTACAAAGATTAACATATAAGGTTCAAAGTGCTTGCAAGTTGTTTAATTGAATTGTCTACATTTGATTTTGTCCGTTTACTATTGAGAGTAAAAAATGAGAGGATGTTTTAATCGACTAAGCCTATATAGTGTTTGTTATTGTCATGTGGAGATTGTATGTTTATATATACTGACCATAATATTCCATTTAAGTTTATCGAATAGTCTGGAGAGTCTTCGCTCTATGCCATGAAGATGAAAATGATGATAATAAAAACAATCCAGGCTGAACAGATTGCGCAATTAATTATCTACTTCGCACTTTATTTATTGACATAATACGTAAATTAAGGAAGCTCTGAAGTATTTTGGCAAAGAAACTAAACAAATAGAAAGATACGAGTATTGGACTGAATAGGATGGAGAGGTTTTCGCCTCAGATTCTCTAATGTTTATTGCTTTAATCCAACCAATATGTCAACTAAATCTTTGCTACAGGTATTTTGTTGTTTTTCCAGTAATATGTATGCCATGAATTCTTCATTTGCAAGAAAGATATGCAACGCACCATGATGGTCATTGATATAAACTAGATACATCCAAAATATTATACATTCTTGATACATACATTTACCAGTACCGAATGGTGAACATACTCTCATAAGTACAGAGGATGTCTGACAGTGAACCTGTATATCACTCCCCTCTCTCTCTCTCTCTCTCTCTCTCACACACACACACACACACATATCTCTCTCTCTCTCTCTCTCTCTCTCTCTCTCTCTCTCTCTCTCTCTCTCTCTCTCTCTCTCTCCAGTTTATTGTACACTCTTTCACACACACACACACACACACACGCACACATAAACATAAACACACTGTCTAAAATTCAATGGAATTATATATGGAAATACTTGTGTATATTATCCACACCGTCATTGACTTCCTTCCATATCATTTGCTGTAACCCTGCGGACAAACGCCATGACATGGCAAGTTTATGTTTGTCCTTCACTGGACTCTATATCTTTCTTGTGATGAAATAGCCATTCCTTTGACATATGGTATAGGTCGGTAAATTATATCGAACCAGACCAGTCTCTCACTCACACAACACACGCCGTGATGAAGTTTTTTTTTATAAAGGCAATATTTTATTTAAATGGTTCTGTATTCATCGAAGATTTCTTGTTGTGGAATTATAAATAGCTCTGCCATATAAGCAAACGTTGTGGCATAACCAATATTCTGGGTCGTGGGTACTTTATCACCGGAAAATTTGCAAAACAATCACTACTTTAATATATTTTTAAATACCACCGTTGAAAACGTCTATGTAGTAAAGAATGTAATAGTTCTTTGCGTTTCACATGAATCTGAACAAGGTGTCTGTAACTGTTTTCTCATATCTCAGGAGGCAAACTTCAAACTCTCCTTCGTAAGTATCCATGTGGAATGTGAGCATGCCCTAATTTGGGAAGTTATTAACTGCATGCAGACCATCTTGTATGTTCCAGTAAAGATTAATTTGTATTCTCCCATTCGTGGATCTTCCCACCAAAACTGAAATAGCATATATTGTCGCCTTGCCCGCAGTAGACGCAGCCATTTCTGGCTAAAGTTTTGGCGCTGGGTAATCCATATATATATTTGGATCATTGTTTGAACATCTTGAGTCGACTTTCAAAGTCGCAATAGTCAGGACCACAGGAAACCTGTATTTTTCTTCTATGTGTACATCTCGATGAGATGATAGGCTCATGGTATATAACGTTGTTTGCGAGTGCTTGGGTGGGATCTACAGGTAGGTACACGTAGGGTAATCACTTTGACCAATAAAGCAAAAGGTGGTGCTGAATCACAATCTCAAGTAATTCGGCATGCCACACGAGCAACATCGTTTTATATAGTTGAGGAGCTGCAAGGTTGTACTGCAGGCGCAGGGCAGGGCATCACTCCGGTCACACGGCACAATATTACACTCGACAAATATTGAACGGATAGTCTTCAGTTGTCTTTCACTTGGCTGCACAGAGAAATTATCATTGAAATATCATTGAAATTTGTTAGAGTCTATATTAGGTCCCTCACTCTGTTTCTGTGTTGTGCTAGTCATCTCTCTAGGACAGCGTTTCATTTGCAAAAAGTGCTTTTCTTCAAACTCTCCCCGTGTTTTATACTGGAGAGAGGCGTGTCCGTATGGTAAAGTGTTATGGTATCGAACTCTCACTCGTTTCTGGTCGATACTTTAATGGACTTTTTTAAAAGGTAGAATGCAGATTTGGTGATTTTACAAAGGTACAATTTTATTTGGATTCAATGCTTTCACGCGAAGGTCTTGCTCTTGCCAGGATTATAAAGGTTCTTTCAAGACGTTAAAGTCTATTACTTGTGGTCTCCCTGATCATCTAATCCTTACACGTGATCTATTAAATGTAAATGTATTGTTTTCTTAGGAATAGGTTCGATCCGCGACGACGAGATGGGTTAATTACATTTAATTTTCTGAACGGAACTTAGTTTGGCAGTTCATCCAACAATAATATTTTGCCTATTCGAATACCGCTTGGATGTGAAACTTGCGTTATGTAAAGACGAGTTTCATTCCACTGGTAATGTTACACTCGTTATTTAATTGTTGAACGTGATAATGTTATTTTCGATACTGATGGAAGACATTCATTTTGCTGGTGCATTAAACTCGATCCAGAGAAAGACTCCAATCTATCGTGATTGAAGGATAGTCTAAAACAATCGTCATATTTAGCTCGACAATGACGTTTTAGTGCTTCTCACAATAATCCCCATAATCTAAATTGAAATCCGCTACTTATTACTATTGGCACTTTATCCATACCAATTTGTATCCCATTCATGTCATCTCTTACACATGCCATCTCAGCAGCACAATTTTCAGCAGAAGCTTTGATGCGTAAATCTAACGGCACATATAGTCGTGATTCCTTGTATACAAAAAAAAGAGTTAGTTACAGATGAACATCTTTGGAAAATTAAAAGATCTGTTGAGGAATATTTTGGATGCAAAGGACGTATTAATGAAAATCTTTGTGAAATTGGGTTTTTAAATCTGTATTGGATGGTTATATTGAAATACAAATTTTTAAAAGTTTCTTTTACAATCTGAAATCCGTTTCAGCTTTTTTTTTGGTAAGGCATTTCAGCTTTATTTTCAAGAAAACTCTTTATCTGCATGAAACATGCTAGAAAGCTATTTTTTGCTGCACTCCGCAAATATAACCGCACTTGATCATACATATGCTTATCTTTTGTACGACAAAAACAAGACTTTTACCCTTATTAGTGTCTTCATAATTTTCATATTCTTACAGATTATTGCAAACTTTCGTATTCGGAATATATAACAATCTAAATTATATACATGCATAACAAAATTTTTAATTGACCCAAACAATTTGTATAAATGAGAAATAGAGCATTTTTTAAAAATACACTAATTTCTTTGTCAGTTTATTTTTTCAAGCAGGCATAAAAAAAGAATATGATTTAAAGAAATCGTTGACTGAAAACTGAGCTCATAAATATATATATCATATTGTTACACAGATAGTAACGAATTTTACAATCTATATTCATCTAAACTCCACATAATATGCTTTATTTTAGAAACCAGGAATCTGTCTAAATATTTTATCATAGTTTAGTTTCCATTATAAATGTTTATATCAACCTAATGCACAAATACTTGCGGGTGATTCTCTCTCTCTCTCTCTCTCTCTCTCTCTCTCTCTCTCTCTCTCTCTCTCTCTCTCTCTCTCTCTCTCTCTCTCTCTCTCATATGCGGTAAATCAGAATCTAACAGCTTGAAAACAAAAACGTTTGCACTCTGGACCTACACAAAACAGCAAAACAGTCTGCATTTAGATAAAACAAGAGACATGAATAGCACGCTTTCACTTTAACAGTATCATACATTTTGTCCTCTGAGATGTCAGTGTTGATCGATGAGTAGGCTAAAGGAGCTTTCCAAACTTAAATATTAGTTGTACGATATTCATGAATGGGATACCACATATAACACAGGGTAGGGAAATGTAAAAGTATGCGTACATACATTGAGTTACAGTTATCATTGTTACTATCCTTGGACCCATTCTCGAGCATATTTTTTTTTTGTTTTAAGAACTGTTTAAGGGTTCATTTAGAGCATTTACAGCCTGCCTCTTCATGGTATAAATGCTGGTTGTGTTTTCGTCTTTACTTCTAGAGAAATAATTACTCCAGGCAGATTTGCTGTATTCATAACATATGTAAGTTATGATACTGAATTTGTTTGTATAACTGGGATCTGGATTTACCAGAGATACTAGGATTTTTTCAGTTGACAAGAGTGTGGGATAAAGTTAGGTATACCACTGATGGAAACAACAGTAATGGCAATATTACCCGTGTCCTATTTACCAGGCAGGTGTTTTATCTTTTTGGCTATCTCAAAATATACGCAACATCTAAATTCCTTAACACTATACTTACAATCCAGTGAATTCATAGTATTGTAATACGCACAGGGGTATTCACTTGACCGAGCGGTGTCAAAACCCTGGCGCGAGTCTAGCTGGAAGTCATAAGTTTTCCCCAAATTTCCAAAGACTTCCATACAACTTGAGTTGTAAAATGGAAAGAAAGACGTGTCCGCTATAACTAATAATCTTTGCTCTAATCAATTGGCGACCCAGAGGAGACAACTTGCCCAAACGTCCATTAACTGCACCTTTGCATGGTTTTTATTCATTATCATCCGTTTTCCGTACCGATAGCTTGTCATGCCATAGAAATTACACCAGTATTCCCTTACTAACTGTGAAATATTTAACTGCGCGACCCTAGGCCAGTCAATCCACAGAATTTCCGGCGTATCACGCTCATATACATACGCCCATTTTCCACTATGGCCACATAAACGGTACCTACCAAGTTCCAACTTATTGATTCCATTCTATAATTTACTGATTTCCAACCATAAATACTGCCTTTCAATCACAATACTTTTATACACCGCTGAATTTCAATATGGACTATGTTACAGGACAGTCATTCGGCTTGTACCCAAATTCACTACTAACGACCCAAGCATGGTTCAAATTCACAAACACTTACTCCAAATTTATTACAGTATCTTGATGTTCGTAAATGTTCGTAAATGTTCGTTCCAGTACCCTAATTTTTCGGTCTGTTTCCTTAAATTTGGTTTGCAACTACATGTACTGATTTTGATTCATACACAATTGTTTGTTTATATTATCGAGTGTCTGTGCCACAAACTCTTGAAGCTTACATCCTATGAGTTCTTTTTCTTCTAAATCCTTATTCATTCCGTCAATCAACCTTCAAGAGCTCTTTCTATAACTTGACATGTACCTCAAACATGAACTTTATCCTTGTCGTAACTTTCAACGATTAACCTCTTTTGAACTGAGGTATGCCTAACTTTATGATTTGCAGTATAAGAACAGGCCAGCCGGATGTAACAGTTGTGTACACGTTGATGTACACTATTACATCAAATTATCTTACCATCTTGAAATTAAGGATGGATAAGTACTCGCCGAGTTTCAAGATATAAATTTGATTTTCCCAAGTCGTACCCCACTCTCCAAACGGGGTATTAATAAATAAAAAGAAAACAAAAACAAAAAGGCTTTTATTTATGGTTGACAAGGGGGGAGTAGAGTGGGAAAACCGGACGAAATGGGAGTGGAGAAACTCGACCTGCCAGGGTAGTTACCCTCGTTTCGATCCTACTTCTAGTTCAGCTTTTACATAACCTGTGTTATCGAACCTCACTAATACAAAACCCTGGACATTATAAAGCGTATGTGTCCCCAAAATTCCTGCCATTTATTAATTTGGCCGATGTGGTTAGAGCGTTGGCCACAGATCCGAGAGGTCGCTGTTTGAACCCCGGCCAAATCATACAAAAAGACTTATAAAACGGTACTAGTCTAAATTACACACTCACATACAGACACACACAAACACACAAGCGCGCGCTCCTCATATCAAATAACTACTATTACTTCATTTATCTTCTGCTGCAATAAAAAGCTTTTTTACAGGCTTCATCCACGACCGCAAACCAGTAATATGGAAACTAATTTACAAAAATGTATTCAAACACATTAAACACCAAGATGTGCAATTGTTTCATTATTGAATACTTAACATAATCCAAAACAACCTGCTAAGTGGAGTGTGTGTGTGTGTGTGTGTGTGTGTGTGTGTGTGTGTGTGTGTATGATTTGTATGTTTAATTTAGTTTTAACATCTTTTCAGAAATATTGCTAAGATATCTGCATGGTAGCAGTTTATAGTGATGTCTAGCCCTGGGGCATCATGTCTCAGTCATGTAGCATCATGTCTCACACAGTCACAATATCCTGAAACCAGGTCGACCAGTCCCAACACTGGTTGTAACACTAATATTTTAAAGCTGAGCGTAAAGTGAGGCAGCTGTTATTACCATTTTATAAAGTCTTTGGTATGACTCGGACGGGATTCAAACCACGCGACCCCCCTCATCCGAAGCTGATGCTCTAACCGTTTAGGCCACGGGAGCTGACCTCTAAAAATAGTTGGTTCGGGGAATGTAATCATTCTAATGTGTCAACCCTTTCTAATAATGATAAGCAAAGAACAGAATTACATATTAACATCACACCTCAATAAATTATTGTTGGCGATAAGTCAAGAAACTCAAAATCATTAATAATTATCACAACCATACTTAAAGTGAAACAAAAAATAACCTGAATCTGAAAGGCTGATCTAAATTTTACAAATCAAAAATCTTTCTGAATTTTACATGACAAAAAATAACAGTTTAGATTCAAAATTCCTCAAGAAATATGATTATAGACTAGAATTTGTTGTCACAATAGCTCTAATTATATTCAGAGGTTCCCACGATGAATTGAAACCGCATAAATTATTAGAAAGGCAGCCCTCTCCATTAATTTTATTCACGATATACAAGTAGCAAAAAAGAATAACAAATCTATGCATCACTTACATTTTCTGATCCTTACCTAGTACCTTCCTTTTTCATTGTTTATCTTTTTATTTTTTTCTCGGAACATCAGTCAACAGTTGATGCCTGAGAGCGATATATATATATATATATATATATATATATATATATATATATATATATATATATATATATATATATATATATATATATATATATATCTGTGTGTGTGTGTGTGTGTGGATGAATGGATGGATGTATGAATGTACGTATATGGTCTAAATGGGTAATTGCAGGACTGGTACAGTTTTATGTATTTTTGTCCCTCTCTGATATTGTTTCTATTACAGATACGGTGACAATCCTCTTGTGTTTATGAAGCTTCTGCGTACCAGACAACGTAAGTCAAGTAGAACATATACAGTCGACTCCGGTTAACTGCACACCATCGTGCCCGTCACGAGACTGTGCAGTTAACCGGAGTGCGCAGTTAACCGATGTACGGTACAGTACAGCTTTAAATCAGCACGGCACGAATATATGTGAAAAATAAATTTAAACAATGATTTGAATCAACTCTTTCAACTTTTACTTAAATGTTAAGCTTGTTTTTCTTCCTCCGAACACTTCTTCGCTGATTCAACCAATGGATCAAGGAATTATCGCTTGTTATTCGAAAACTTCTGTCAGACAATGTTGGGTCTACTCCCACAGAAAAAGAGTTCAGCTCCAAAGTCGTCTGCATCCTGTTATTCGCCGTGTTGTCGTTTAAATTGAATTCCGTTGCGCACTTTACATCTTTCCAACCATCCATTTGTTGGATTGAAGTCATTCAAACACGGTTTAGAACAATGTTTCCCATGATGTACTATGATTTTTCCCACGCTATTGCTCCCTAGTGGGCACGGATATACATGTATATTGCACATAGGGCGTCCTTTACATGTCAATCATTTACAAAGTCGCATTTACTGGCTTATTTGTCGGCTTATTTGAAGCGCTACAGCAGTGGACTGGCAATAACTGATCATGACTATACATTGTGCAGTTAACCGGAGTAAAATTTTATTGAATAATGTGCCACGGGCATAAAATTATCGTGCTGTTATCCGGAGTGTGCATTTAAGCGAAGTGCAATTATCCGAAGTTTGTTCCCATTGAAAAGGATTGGGAAAAAACGGGACCGGCGTGACTACTTGCAGTTAGCTGGAGTGTGCAGTTAACCGATGTGCAGTTAAGTTGAGTCGACTGTCCTGCATGCGTTAGATCATCATGTGCACACACTTTTATAAAATCTGCTATCACATGATACTCTGCATTGTAATCGCTGTTGTCTTACGGAATGAGAATTTAATGGATGGTGTTGGGTGTTGCCTGCGTTCTTTTTAAGTCCTGTCCCCAGATGGCTTGAAAAATTGGTTTGCTTTTGATCTTTAGAAGAAAGAAAAATAGTTAAATTCATTTCCTTATAGCAAAGATATGATATTTAGGTAAAAGCAACCCAAAACAAAATCATTCTACGAAACTTAAATCCCAAGCAATCCAAATAATCCCTACACATACCGAAAATAAAATGTGAAATGGTCGACCCAGAACGTGGTGGGATAATTGCTTTTTTGTTTCAATTGTAAGTTATTACTGACCCCAGTACAAGAAGTTGGCATCTGTTTTAAAGTCATTTTGTTGCTAAATTTCTGATCATTTAGACTTAGACGGAATGTTTGATGATAATTCATGACTGGTTTATCTTATTGCACTAAATTATTTGGTGGATGTTCTTGCTTTCATCTTTCCATTCTGCACATTGTAACTAAGCTGTAACGTAACATTGTTAAACGAAAACATCTTTATGGTAATCCAGACCCTATACTTAACAAATCGTTAAACCATTCCTGAGATAGAATGAAGAACAGTTTCCCGTTGATGCTAAGATAAATGCTTTGTGCCTCTTGGTTCATTTGCTTTCCATCACACGAATCCATTAATGTTAACAAATGGTAAGGCATATCATGTTATATTTAATGCCATGCCATGCCCTAACATACTTGCTGTGTTGCTCATGTTCGTGCTACAGACCCATTGAAAGTGGGTTGCCAACTTGAATTGCCCTTCCAGACCACAACATGCATTAAATTCACGTGCATTCAAATAAACCCAGCGTGTATTGAAAGCTTAGGACACAGTGATGTGTTCGCAGTTGGTCTAGAATTCTTTGATACCGCGTTGACGAAATAATAGCTGTAGAGGTACCTTACCCCATCTTGCTGAACTTTACTTCTTGTTTTACTTTCCAACCCTATTCCAGAGACCTATAATAACTACTTACTAAATGATACATATTTCAAACTTAAGCTGTCTTGTCCGTTAATATTCGATTGTAATACATACTACATTTACCAATTCGCTTGCTAATTGCTCGCCTAAAATTTGAAGTAAAGCGAACAGAATAGACCTTATTACACCGACACAATATACACTGACAGATCTGTGTCTGCATTGTTCGCAATTGTGTACGCCTTATACAATATAAATTACGCTGATTTCTCGAGCATCGCATCATTCTTACAGTATCACATTTTATGCCCATTAATATTACAAAAAAATCCAATCATTTATTGAATAAAATGTTAAATATAATTAGCAAGCGTCTAAAAGACCCACCACCACCACCATCTACCCTTTAACCAATCCCTTTCCACACCTACCACGAAGATCAAAATGATTCAAAGCAACGAAACTTACATCCAATTAGCGCAAGTGGTTTTGGAGAATTTCTAAGTTTGACTATCATTTAAAATGCCGACTATACAACAAATGCATCGAGTTCAGTGTTTAGTGGACGAATTTTCCATTTATTCATGAAACAATTCCAAATAAGCACAAG
Source organism: Unio delphinus (assembly GCA_029339505.1). NCBI lineage: Eukaryota > Metazoa > Mollusca > Bivalvia > Unionida > Unionidae > Unio > Unio delphinus. The sequence continues at coordinate 3,672,912 of JAQISU010001243.1, read as the reverse complement.
AAATACCCATATGGTTATCAGCAACGCATCAGTGGCTATCATATAGTTATCAGTGACACATCAGTGGCTATCATATGGTTATCAGTGACACGTCAGTGGCTATCATATGGTTATCAGTGACACATCAGTGGTTATCATATGGTTATCAGTGACACATCAGTGGTTATCATATAGTTATCAGTGATGCATCAGCGGCTATCATATGGTTATCAGTGACGCATCAGTGGCTATCAGTGGCTACCATATGGTTATTAGTAACACATCAGTGGTTATCATAAGGTTATCAGTGACACATCAGTGGCTACCATATGGTTATCAGTGACACATCAGTGGCTATCATATGGTTATCAGTGACACATCAGTGGCTATCATATGGTTATCAGTGACACGTCAGTGGCTATCATATGGTTATCAGTGACACATCAGTGGTTATCATATGGTTATCAGTGACACATCAGTGGTTATCATATGGTTATCAGTGACACATCAGTGGTTATCATAATGTTATCAATTACACGTCAGTGATTATCATATGGTTATCAATTGTTATAAGACTCTCATCGGTGGTTATAATATGATTATCAGTTTATTATTAGAATTGCATCTGGACCACTGCCTTTTTCACAATGTTCGATGTTTTAAAAACGAACGAAGTTTCTAGTGTTTCGGATATTGTAAAATACAGAATAATTCACAGCTAATATACCAGTAATTAAACTTTGATGCACCCAAAACAGCAATTTTGAGCCACAATCCCCCAAAAATATTATAGATTATTTCAAACAACTATTAAACAATGAATAACAGTCTAACAATTAAATAAAATAAAATAGACGAAAAATTTCAGCTCCTTTCAGCACAGGTACGATATCCATGTTCAGGTATAACATTATAACACCAAATTTATGACAATAACAGGACTCAATTAAGAATATTAGCGAACCCAATTAGGAACATTAACATTAAATAGATTACAATCTGATCTTAGTTTAAATAAGTTACAGTCAGATCTTAGTTTACATAATTTAGAATCTGATCTAAGTTTAAATAATTTAAAATCTGATCTTAGTTTAAATAAATTAAGTTACAATCAGATCTTAGTTTAGATAGGTTACAATTAGATCTTAGTTGAGATAAGTTACAATCAGGTCTTAGTTGAGATAAGTTACAATCAGATCTTAGTTTAGATAGGTTACAATTGGATTTTAGTTTAAACAAGTACAATCTGATCTTATTTTAAATAAGTTACAATCAGATCTTAGTTTAAATAAGTTACAATCTGATCTTATTTTAAATAAGTTACAATTAGATCTTAGCTTAGATACGTTACAGTCAGATCTGATGGATAATTGCATAACATCAGATTGAATGCGAAACGTTATAGTTTTACTATTATGACAGGATTTATATTATCATTGTTAAATACAATCATAATAAAAGCCAAACATATAAAAACAGGAAATCAAGATTACAAGAATAATGAAGCTACAATTGAAACAAAATAAGTAAAAGACTCGGATAAACAAATGTGTTGAATATTACGGAGAAGCCGTTATCTATAAAGAGGCAGTTGCAAACGAATAACCATGCCATTTGTCAATATATTTGTAACCATTAAGACATTCAGATGCACAAAAAAGTATTTATTAACTTCATTATTTGTTATTGCACTTTCTTCAAAAGTCTTTTACTCTTGAGTTTCTTCCAAACATAACACTATTTTAGTTCCTCAAGTTATTGTTGTGTATGGTTTAATGGAGCAGCATTATGAATTTGTTTTTATATTATTTTTTTTTCAGTTGCATCTGTCTATAATAACAATCATCTGATGCCATTTTACAATACAAATTTCAAAGCAAAGATAACAACCACGCAAGGAGAAAAGCTAGAAATTCAGTGAAAATTAATTCAAGCTTTAAAGACCACGCTTGACAGAAACAAAAGGGTTTTGATGGTATGCTTCCTGCCATAATTCAAACCATGTTGCTAATAATGATACAAAACATTTAGCCGAACAGAAACAATGGGCATTAATTAGAAACTGAAAAAAATGTGCAGATCTCCTTACAAAAAGTTTGGTTTGCAGCAATCATGCAATTAATCTGCAAAGATTGTTACGCCGCGAAAATGGTGTGTTCATTGTGGGTAAAACTCACTTGCAGGTTTGCTCTTAGCTCGTTCCTTGCTGAACTTTATATTATCTTTTCATATTGGTAACGAAATGTCTATACATAATAAAGCTGACCTAGCGTCATTGTGTCGAAGCATTTTAAACGGCAGACATCTCAAGCTTGAATTCAAAGTTCCGAAAATTTTCATTACAATTATATACGACTTGTGGAACTGTCAGCATTTTCTTAATTCGAGTCTCTTTAATAGTTTAATGCTTTTCATTGGATTTTGAGTTTCACCATTATAGATGTACTTCAAAAATCATGTCGGATTTGAGTTTCACCGTTATAGATGAAGTCTAAAATTTATGTCGGATTTCGAGTTTCACCGTTCTAGATGTAGTCTAAAATTTATGTCGAATTTCGATTTTCACCGTTCTAGATGTAGTCTAAAATTCATGTCGGATTTCGAGTTTCACCGTTCTAGATGTAGTCTAAAATTCATGTCGAATTTAAAAATTCACTTTACTAGATGTACACCATTAATGATTTCTAATTTCGAGTATCACCGTTCTAGAAAATCATATCGGATTTTGAATTTCACCGTTCGGGATACACTCCAAGAATCAAATCGGATTTTGAGTTTCACCGTTCCAGATGTGCATCTAGAATCATATCGGATTTTGAGTTGTAAACCTTTTTTAAGAATTAAAATGAAAACCTACGGTAATTTCAATAATAGACATCACCGTTACGCATTTGATAGTGGATATGTTTCTGCTTAAAATAGACAAAAAACATCATATTTGTATTAGCAGCAGGTCAAACATAATTGTCAAGAACAATTATTTTGATCGTTGTTTACAATACCTCTACACAACGAGTACTTAGATAAGTATAGTGTCAAAATAATCCTGCCAGTAAGGTTTGCCTTACCGACTTATATGATTCATTGTTGTCTTCACAGTGGTTCCACCATTTCATGGTCGACACAATCAAGAAATTCACTTTATATGTTCTAAGTTGTTTAGTAACATATTGATGAGTTCTCAGAAACCTCAACATATTTAGCGTTTAAAAATGTGTTTCTCACCCATCCCATTCTGTAATCTACACAAGTCCCCGGTCACGTGCAATTTACAACTGTCAGCACCAGGAAATTGCTGACAGTTGCAGGTTCTGGGTGCCCCATTGGAAACCCCTGGGGGATGTAACGGTATCCGACTAGTCTGACAAGGATAACATACATCAAATCCTACAATTATGCCGATAATGTGCCGACATAGTATCCAGCAAGAAGGGAACTCCAGCTCAGAATATTTCACCTTTACATATGGCGGACAGGTGTGTAGATGTTCTATCCCTTACTGCAAGGCAACGTTTTTTATATCACGATTTCTATGCGGAAAAAAGACAAGAAAGGTTAAGTCATGTAGAACATTGTAAATCTGCATTTACGCCTTTCTGTCTAGCAGTCTAAATATGTCTATAATTTTCTGCGTTTAGCGATCTATGATTCTCACTTTGCCAATGTATGTATGTATGTATGTATGTATGTATGTATGTATGTATGTATGTATGTATGTGTCTGTAAGGTTTATTGGTACATTTGTAGCTATATTTAAAAACTGGAATGAAAATGTAATATTAATTTTCCTTGGGTTACTACGAATCTTTCATCATCAAAAGTCTATAATTAAAAAAAAATTTAAGCTTATTGTAAAAGCTTAAAATGGAAATTAAATTTATTATTTTGAATATTTAGAATAAAGCAGAATTCAAAGAAATATGATGTTTACTTTATAATATACCGTTTGTGCATGGATTACTATTTCATAATTCTTCAACACGTATGCTTTGATTACAGTTCGGTAATATGTACCATATATATTCGTTTATGAGTCCGGTTCAACTGCAAACTGCACAGACCCAGATCTGCATATAATACTGGCAGATCTGGGCTTTTGCAGTGTGCAAGGAGCACTCAGCTGAACAAATAACATAGACCCTAATCAGCCGACGCATATAATCGATCAGGGTCTTTTCGTTTTTTGCTGCTGGGTACGACTCATAAACAAATTTATACAATACAAAAATTTCTTCATGACAATCCTTTCCACTTTCTGACATTAATGCGACATACTAATTCCTTTCCCATACACAACACCAGAGTTATATTGTAGAAGGGGGCCTCGAGTGGCCGAGTGATCTAAAGCGCTCTCCGTTACGGATCATTGCCATCTCACCTATGTCTGCGTGGGTTATAATCTCAGATTCGGCCTACGTGGGCATGTGTGAAAACTTGCCAATAGCTTAACGCGGGTCGGTGGTTCTTTCAGTGTTTTCCCGGGTTCTTCCTCCACCATTAATACTGGCCGCCATGTATAGCCCATCGTGTTCTGAAAAATGGCGTTAAACACTACTACTACTACTATGGTAGTTATTGCACATATTTATGCAGTGTTCTACACTACATAAACAGCTAAATGAATCTAAAAAATGTATCAGAATAAGCGATTTCTAGCGAATAGACCCGTTTTTATATTTTGTGCTTTTTGTTTTTCTATTCGTGGATGTAACAAAACTACTGTCAATAATGTTATTGACTATGCTAGCGAAATTGCAATGTTTTCGAAAAATCCAATGGTGTAGGAATACAGTAACACTAAAATAGAAATCAGGAAGTCTTCTAATTTGCAGAGGATTTCCTCGCCTAAAATTGTTTCGTGATTTAAATATTTCCTAAATTCTAATTGTTGTTAATATTAAATTCATTAATTTTAAATGTATCAGTTTTTTAGATAACTGAATTGGCAATCTTTCTGACCCGCTTTAACCGGAGTTATATCAATATATCTGTAATGATTGTTATCGTAGCCTTCGCTTATCCTCGGTAAAAGAACCTATTGTAAATTTTCATTTGAGTAAAATGCTTCCAATTTCTAGCCGTATCTGTTTTGTTGAACCTTTTAAGTAAATATGCTTTTTGATCTTTTGAAAAATATTCGGTATTTCCTTTTCCATTACTTCTTTAGATTTCAGATTATTAAACTCTTTCTCTTTGGAGACTGTCTATCAACATGTTTTTGTATTATAATTTTTAAAGGATTGTCTATGGCATCCACTATTCGTTTTTACCGTTTCAGCGCATGCGTGTTTTGAGTAAACATATACCACTGTCCAAATATATTGGCATCCATCATTGTGTTTTTGATATGCTTAAATGTCAGCAATGTCTGCATGACACTGGCTCACCACGAGACTGATATGCACTCTTTTAGAAAGAGTAAACATTTTATATATTTTGCGTATGTAAATTATGGATTGAATATTCAGTTGATCATTCTTTCAACTCAGAGCACCGTATGTGTTTTATCATGTTTATTGTGTTCCTAAGAAAAGATTTATATTTATGTAAGATAATAGGAGACTTTCAATGCTGTTGCAAGCGTGTCTTAAATACCGTTCTTTCTCTTGTTCGGTAAAGTTCACTTTTGATGTGGCGATGTTCTGTTCGTTTATCTAACCTGTTCGTCTGAAAGGTATAGAACATTTATAGATTACTTGATGCTTGTTAACTCGTCTTTAGATATTGTCAAAGAGCCAACTGCTCGAATGTCAAAAAACAAACAAAACATACATGTCTTGAGCGATTTGCGGCTTTTCATCATTCCTTTCAAAACAATGAATAATTTTAGATTTTGTGTCAAATTATTAAATTCCTGCGGTTGACTCTAATATGGCTACTCGATATACTGAGCCAGAATTTTGTTGTTGTAAATTGAACTAAATTCTACCTCAATTGTTCTGAATTCGTGTGAATTGACGTAATAAATGTGCCTTCATGTGTACTGTACATTTAGCCCAATACAAATTCGTGTATTCACCCATGTTAAATCCTAAATTTATTTTAATTTCATTTCTCAGTATTTAAAATATTTTGCTATTATTGAATGTTAACTTTAAATCTCCATCGTTTTCAAACTTTACATATGTATGTATGTATGTATGTATGTATGTATGTATGTATGTATGTATGTATGTATGTATGTATGTATGTATGTATGTATGTATGTATGTATGTGTGTGTGTGTGTGTGTGTGTGTGTGTGTGTGTGTGTGTGTGTGTGTATGTGTGTGTGTGTGTGTGTGTATTATTCTCACGAATGTTGCTATTCAACTCAAGTAGCTTGGAGTTCACATTTATCCCGTCCAAATGTTTGCAAAGCAAATCGGTAGTACAGTGTATATCTTGATAGTGAAATATTGCAATCGCATAATTTCAATACTACACAGTTCTACGCAGTTATTTATGAGTTATACACAACACAAAAAAAAAATATATTCGAATACGTATTTTATTTTTTTTCTTGGAAAAATTGTTTTGGTTTATTATTGTATTATTATCAGAGTTTGTTGATTTAAACGACTTCTGGCTAGAATTGACTTGTTATTTTTGTGTAGTTTTATCAATACAGCAGTGGTTGTTGTAAAAAGTACTTGGTTATTAAAATTAAAGTTTTGCTGTCCAAACCATTGCCAGATCACTGGCTTAATCATTCAATCTGCTCTTCGTACTAAATCGACTTAATTCCCTGGTGAAATTCTTATTTTTCTTTGTAATTTTTTTTTTACATAAAATAGCCTTGGTTGTTTCAAATTCCTTCTCTTGTTTTCTCCTTGAATCTTCTTTGCTCGACTATTGGCTTTACCTACCTCTCTGATAGATTGTTTTCTTCGGCGAATGTAAACATATTGTTTCTTTGTCAAAGCATAATTATGAAAATAATGTTTACATGTGTGATCTATGTTTCAGTCATTGTGACTGACAGTTATTAATGTATAATTAAACGAAAAAGTTGATAAAGCGTGGAATTCGTATGAAATTTTTGCAAACTGCGTGGAAGTAATTTTAAAATCTACAATGTATTGAAAGTAACTACTACTTCTCAGACCAGAGGGGATTGAGTTCTCGGTGTGCAATAACGTTTTTTTCAAAGTTTGGAGCTTACAATATCAGATAGCCAAAATTTACCTTGACGGGCATTTGGCAACGTGCTTGAAAGCATTATGCGCGGTGTTTCCACTCGTAGCTTTTTTGTATTCTCGTCGATAACGGTTATCCACTGTGCTATACGTGTATAGTAGTGTACAATTGTGCTTGTTCAAATGGTAAAATTAAATAACAGTGGGACTATCTGCAGTACGCTTTGATCCAATGTACGGCAGTGTGATCAGCTTCGACGGCTTAAATGTATTATTGTCTTATGGACTGAAACAACCTAAAAGCCCAATTAATGGATATATTCTAGGATTGACAGAAGATAAAGGGATAAAAATGCTAGAAAAAAATATGGCCACTACGAATGACAAGGTGAAAAGAGTAAGTACGGCAACATGTCAGTAGTATTTTACACGTACATGTTTTACACCTTTATGCGGCATTGCAATTTCATGATTTGAATACAGTAAGAAACAAACTCTTGGAAAAAATGCATTTAAAAGTTAAGCTTTTGTGAAGTTGGTTTTTGGCGACGTAAAAGGAGTTTACTTTCAATGACATAAAAAATTGCTATTTTCCATTACGTTCCAGATATACTTCCCTATATTCAGACGCTATTTTATGAGACACCGACACATATTTTGTGTGATATTGTTGTCTAACGTTACGTAACCTAGAAATGTCACCAACTAGACACCTATTCTGAAAGTGTCATTTTTGCCTGTGATGTTTGGGGCCTTCGATCCTTTAACTGAAGTTGGGTAATCAAACACATCTTTTTCCAGTAATCATAAACATAATCTGATGTGTGCACAAACAATTTTCAAATAAAATTGAAATGATACTCACAATTTGGTTGATACTTTTAATTATGGACAAACATTACAATTATTTATTACCAAATAAAGCCTTCGAAGTTACAACTGTATTTTATATGATTGGTATAGATATAAATTGAGGATCGTTGCATAAATGATTTAAATTTAAAAAAAAGATAAATAATCTGTTTAGAACAGCCAACACATATTTAAATGAGCAAACTGTAATTTGCAATGTTAAGCAGTGTTTGTGGTTTGATAACACATAAAACGCACTCTTTCTGCAATAATTCGCACAAAGATATTTTACTCATGCAGTTATTATTTTACTCCAACACTTAATATTTTGCACGGACAGTTACTATTTTACTCCAACCATTAATATATTTCTCCAACAGTTGATATTTTACTCCAACAATGAATATTTTACTCCAGCTGTTAATGTTTTATTCCAACAATTTACTCAAACAGTTAACATCTTACTCCAACTGTTAATATTTTACTCCAATAATTAATGTTTTACTATGATTGTTAATATTTTACTCAAACAATTCAACTTTTACTCAAAAAGGTATTATTTTACTCCAACAAATAATTTTTATTCCAACAGTAAATATTTTACTCCAGCAATTAATATTTTACTCCAACAGTTATATTTTACTCCAACAATTAATATTTCACTCCAACAGTTAATATTTTACTCAAAGATTTAATATGTTTCTCCAGCAATTAATATTTAACTCAAACAGTAAATATTTTACTCCACAAATTTATATTTTACTCAAACAGCTAATATGTTACTCAAACAATTAATAATTTACTTCAACAGCTAACATCTTACTCCAACAGTTAACATTTTACTCCAACAGTTAATATTTTACTCAACTCAGTTAATTATTAGCTGTGACAAACAGTATTGTTTGAGTAAACTAACTGACCTCAAATTAAAATGTTTGCTTTTCAATACCTGAATTCCAGCATATAAGTTTGAGGTAGAAGAAGAGATCATCACATTGATAGGGAAAGGAACCGTAAAATATGTAAGAACTGTGATACTTCAGACGCTACAGATGATGTCCATTTTATTATTGTGTATAAACAATGATCATATTAGACTTTTCATGACACCTAGGAAGTGTATCAATAATTTGGCCGAAAGAACATGAAAGGTGAATTTTGATGCTACTGTTTATTCTAAGAACATGTACAGTTCCTGCACAATGCCTTTGACTAATTCCAGCGTTCATTAACTTATCAGGCCTCTCTCGCGTACAGACACACTTACAGACACACACACACACACACACACACACACACACACACACACACACACACACACACACACACACACACACTGTACAGTGATACACTGTTCAGACTCATGTTCTACTGATAATATCATTTTGTTACCAAACGTACGGTATCACCTAGTCACGTGTATCGCAATACTAACACATGAAAAGATTTCACTTATGTCCTCTGATTCTTAACATCTGCTTCTACGTGCTAGCCTCTTTATTTCTATTAAACATCGCGTGCATGAGCCGACAAAATGAGTTTGCACAGTTACGGAATCACACCTAAAAAAAAATTTTCAAGAAGGTAATCTCAGATAAAAAGGATTGCCATCTTTCTCTCTGTGTCTCTGTTAATATCTGTCTCTGTCTGTCTCTGTCTCTGTCTGTCTGTCTGTCTGTCTGTCTGTCTGTCTCTCTCTCTCTCTCTCTCTCTCTCTCTATATATATATATATATATATATATATATATATATATATATATATATATATATGAGCAAAGAAAGTAGGTCACTCTGCCTCTTGTGACAACCTACTTTTTCCGTTATGAATAGTAACCTCCCAAATGAATGCGCTCATCAAGTTCTAGGATATAGCAAGGTCGTTATAAAAACTGAGCTAATTGCAAAAGGAGCATTTAGAGTAGGTCAGTGTGATATACTTTTGCTCTAGAGGTGTATGTGTATATGATTTTGCTCCAAGCTGTTGTTGTTTTTGGGTTTAACGCTATTTGTCAGCACACGATAGGCTATACATGGCGGCCAGTATTAATGGTGGAGGAAGAACCGGGGAAAATAACCCGGAAAGAACCACCGACCAACGAGAAGCTACTGGCAAGCTTTCTCACATATCCACATTAGCCGAATCTTAGACTCGAACCCACGCAGACAGAGGTGAGATGGCAGTGAACCGTAACGGACAGAGCGTTGACCACTCGGCCACTCGGGGCCCCTTATACCGTCCAAGATGAATACAATCTCCGATTTCATGACTACATTCAACAGCCTACATAAATTGAGCTAAATGCAAAATCAAAATGCTGACGCCCTCAAAAAACCCTGGCAATCTGACCCAGGGCTGCAAATTTTAGGTGGTATTTTAGGGAGAGGGCCGCAATTTTAATGCGACACTGATCTAAGGACATGTCCACAAATTGTGTGAACCAATCCGTCACCAATCAACAACAAAACAACGATAACAACAACAACACCATTTGAAAAGTGATTCATATACCTCGCCTAATCTTTGCATGAGAGAGATATAAAACATTTATATATTGACTAATTTATTATCTTCTTTTAATATTCAAGTTTTCAAAATCATGCATAAATGACCATGCTTACGAGTAAAGGAATTATAATTCAAGTTACTGCAGTTTATGAAATCGACCACGAGTCATAGCTTACGCATAAAGGAGTTGTTATTCAAGTTCTAAGTTTTCAGAATTGTACACGAGTCGTAAAGCTTACGAGTAAAAGGGGCTGTTATGTGTTTTTCGATTAGTTTTTCTCTTACATCGTTGCATATCGACCAAATATCTACATGAAAAGGAAATATTTTGCGTACAGTTTCTTTGCGAAGTCAGGTGCTAACGTAGGGTGCGAGTGAGACAGGATGGGGACTTGATATAGAGAGGTCGGAAACTTGATATAAAGGGGTGGCTTAATTTAGTGTGTGTGTGTGTGTGTGTGTGTGTGTGTGTGTGTTTGATTTTTAAAGTAGCTTTAACAATCATGCCGCAGACACATAGCAGGATGTCCCACCCAGTCAGATTATTCTGACACCAGGTGGACCAGTCCTAATACGAACCTCTTAATGCACTTTCTGTCAAACATACAGCTGTAACATCGACATGGTGACTGTAAGACCATTGATTCATAACAATATAGTTATACATCACATTTAATGTTAAGGATATGATGGATATTTCATATGAAATTTCAAATTATCAATACAACATATTTATATGTTTTAATGGCAATAAATTCTTGTTTGACATAAATTAGGTCTTATCTTGTCTCGGTTTATATCATTGGCTTATGTTTCTAATAATTATACACTCGTGAATTTGTTCTTCACTTGTGTGGAGATGTTTTATAGATTCGAGTTTGGCAAATGTTGGATAGATCTGTGCTTTTGGGGTCGTGTATCCAACTGTGTTTTATAGGATGTGATTTAGGCCTACCTACAAAAAGACTCAAAGAACTCAATATTGTGATTCGTGAAGCGCATCCATAGTTTTAAATGCATTTCGTCATTGTGATTCAACCAATCTGAACTCGCTATTTCGATATTTGCTTTTATTCGAAGACATGATTCGCTTAGAGTTAATTTTTTTGAAGGCATTTGTCTTTGGTGACTATTAGGATCAGTTAAGACTACTTGATTTATTTGAAAAATAATATATGCATAGAAAAGAGCAGTTTATTAATAATTTTCAAGATTAGAATAATTTTTAGATATTCTTCATCCGTAAAACTAAGAATTTTGAGGCAGGATAAAGAGTGAACCAGAAGTAATGATTCACTGTTGACTTGAGAAAACAGGTCCAGCACATGTGTAGAATATCACAAATTGTTTGTTTCCGAAGTATGAAATATATATTTTTGTATGGCTTGTGAAGTCCAAATTTGTTTGGACCACAAGAGACAATTTTGAACTCAAGGTTTAAATATTAGTGTTGAAAATGTTTCCCGAACATTCCGGGAAACATTCGAAATTAGGAAATCCTTTATGATCGTAATTATTTTCAACTATACTACCTGAGCGATTTGTATTATTCCAAGAAATATCAGCCGTCGATTTTTTGTGTGTACACAGTTTCTAAACTCTAATTTGTTATGATACACTCATCTGTCTGACATGTGAAAGTTTTAACTGCATATTCTCCCGACTCAATGGCCTTAAACTAAGTAACAAAAATAAGCGAAAGTCAACACGTTTTGTAAAATTCAACAAATCATTTATTTCCTTTCAAGGAAAAATTTTAAATAACTCACAATATGGTCAATTAAATCCCAAATAATCCTAAACGTTTAATCGCAAGTCGAAATGTATAAAGTTCCTATTGAATTCTGTTGGTATTCCAAAACAATCTTAGATTGAATGTGTTGATGTTCCTTTAGTCTTGAATGTACTAATGTGCCAGTTGCCTGAATTGATGCGACCTGCTTAGAGTTTTTGATGTATCACATTAATATAATACAATATGACCTTGTCTAAATTCACTATAATTCCAACTTAATGCTCCAGTCCAAGAATATTATTGATGAGCACTTTGTATTACCAACGACTAATAATTGAATAAATAAATTTACCCAAATAAAAAGCTTAGCACAACAATAAGATTCTGATAAAAGATGTTAAGGCAAGAATGAGCCATTTTTTTTATAAACAAGATTATAAACCCTCTACTTGACCTAGGTCAAAATGGCCATTTTCTAAAATACAGTGTCACTCGGGATCAATACTTGTTTTGTCACATATATTCAGGGTAAATACTTTTACATTAATAATGATCTAAATATTGAATCCACTATCATAAAGGAAATATTAACTCTATATTATGTTGTTACGACAGAAATTTCCCTAGTTAGGTACACAAAGAACTTTTTTGGACACGGTTAGCTACTAAATACAGATGTTATATAAATGACTCTCCCTGTAATATCTAACTATGGTCTAAAACATGTAGTGGGTATGGTATTTCGCACGTGTGCGCAGACGACCCGAGCGTCTGCATTACCACGCACACATCATTAAAAGAGTCAAGTTAAGAAATTAAAAATGACGGTGTACCAAATGTGTCACCTTGATTATCCGGGAGTCTATGACATATAAGACTTGTCATTGTAAACCACACGGTACCGAAAAATATTACTTTCAATGAGCAATACCATCCTAAAACAAACAAAAATAATTTACGTGAGATTTTTACGTGAGGCTTTTCACAGTAGGTGTCCATGCAAACTGCAGGATGAATTGATTTGGTACCAGGATAATGCCTACACGCTTACATACAGGTTTGTAATGCAGGCGTTGCTCCCAAAAAATTGGCGATGAAACCTTAAACCACTTGCAATATGGTTCGAACTTAGCTCCTTGCGACTTCTGACTTTTTCACAATTTAAAGATTCATTATCGAACTCATCTGTGACTTTAACTGGAATCCCATGCTGACAGAGTTTAACCATTTTGGAATCTACTTCTCAAGGATGAGAGGTAGTTCTTCGCACAAAATAAACGCATTTCATGCAAGATACCAAAACTGGAAAACATAAGACGTTGAAGTTGGTCGTATACCTTGATCATCCGCTGTTACTATCTCTCTGTGAAATTACAATTTGGAGTATTATAAGTTTTGTTCATACCAACATCTTGTATACATGCAAACGCAAGAGTGATGGATACAAAGACAGAAGTTATGAAAGATAATGAAAAGAGAACTGTTTCATACAGTATTCAGAAAATATAATGCAATATTTAGTACAAACATCTGAATTTAAACTGTCATTTGACAGAATACTTATGAAACCATTTTTAAATGTTTCTTAAACCAAGGTGTTTTTATCGATATGATTAGGATCCGGGAATGTTTATCTGTTAGTGTTTGATGAACACTGATATCTGGCATTATGTGAAGGACATATATTTGACATCAAATGAAGGACATATGTCTGGCATTGAGTGAAGGATATATATCTGGTTTTAAATGAAGGACATATATCTGGCATTAAGTGAAGTACATATATCTGACGACTTCAAGTTAAGGACATATGTCTGGCATTGAGTGAAGGATATATATAGATATATATATATATATATATATATATATATATATATATATATATATATATATATGGTATTAAATGAAGGACATATATCTGGCATTAAAGTGAAGTACACGAATCTGACTTCAAGTGAAGGACGTATGTCTGGCATTGAGTGAATGATATATATCTGGTAGTAAATGAAGGGCATATATCTGGCATTAAGTGAAGGACATGTATCTGACTTCAAGTGAAGGACATATGTCTGGCATTGAGTGAAGGATATATATATATATATATATATATATATATATATATATATGGTATTAAATTAAGGAAATATATCTGGCATTAAGTGAGGGACATATATCTGTCATTAAGTGAAGGACATATATCTGGCACTAGGGCCAACAGTCTATCCACAACAATACTGCAGGGTAGTGTCCAAGGTGGTAGAAGGAGAGGTAGACAGAGAAAAAAGTGGAGTGATTATATCACATAATGGACCAGAAAAAGTTTTGCGGAGACACAGGCATTGGTAAAAGATGGATACAAGTGGAGGGAACTGGTCAGATGTTCAGCAGCACTGTGCCTGAACGACCACACTACTAGGTCAAGAGACTGATGATGATGATGATGGTGATATATCTTGCATTAGGTGAAGGACATATATCTGTCTTTAAAGGGAAGGATATATCTGTCTTTAAGTGAAGGACTTATATTTGTCTTTAAGTGAAGGACATATATCTGTCTTTAAGTGAAGGACATATATCTTCCTTTAAGTGAAGGACATATATCTCTCAGGAAGTGAAGGACATATATCTGTCTTTAAGTGAAGGACATATATCTGTCTTTAAGTGAAGGACATATATCTTTCTTTAAGTGAAGGATATATATATCTGTCTTTAAGTGAAGGATATATATCTGTCTTTAAGTGAAGGACATATATCTGTCTTTAAAGGGATGGACATATCTGTCTCTAAGTGAAGGACATATATCTTTCATTAAGTGAAGGACATATATCTGTCTTTAAGTGAAGGACATATATCTGTCTTTAAGTGAAGGACATATATCTGTCTTTAAGTGAAGGATATATATCTGTCTTTAAGTGAAGGGCATATATCTGTCTTTAAGTGAAGGATATATATATCTGTCTTTAAGTGAAGGATATATATCTGTCTTTAAGTGAAGGACATATATCTGGCATTAAGTGAAGGACATATATCTGTCTTTAAATGAAGGACATATATCTCGCATGAAGTGAAGGACATATATCTGGCATTAAGTGAAGGAAAAATATATGGCATTAAGTGAAGAACATATATCTGTCTTTAAGTGAAGGACATATCTGTCTTTAAGTGAAGGACATATATCTGTCTTTAAGTGAAGGACATATATCTGTCTTTAAGTGAAGGACATATATCTGTCTTTAAGTGAAGGACATATATCTGTCTTTAAGTGAAGGACATATATCTGTCTTTAAGTGAAGGACATATATCTGTCTTTAAGTGAAGGACATATATCTGTCTTTAAGTGAAGGACATATATCTGTCTTTAAGTGAAGGATATATATCTGTCTTTAAGTGAAGGACGTGTATCTGGCATTAAGTTAAGGACATATATCTGGTATTAAGTGAAGGACATATATCTGGTATTAAGTGAAGGACATATATCTGTCTTTAAAGTGGAGGACTTATATCTGGCATTAAGTGAAGGAAAAATATATGGCATTAAGTGAAGGACATATATCTGGCATTAAGTGAAGGACATATATCTCGCATGAAGTGAAGGATATATATCTGGCATTAAGTGAAGGACATATATCTGGCATTAAGTGAAGGAAAAATATATGGCATTAAGTGAAGAACATATATCTGTCTTTAAGTGAAGGACATTTATCTCGCATGAAGTGAAGGACATATATCTGGCATTAAGTGAAGGACATTTATCTGGCATTAAGTGAAGAATGTATATATGGCATTAAGTGAAGGACATATATCGGGCATTAAGTGAAGAACATATACAGATATGTGACCTTAACTTTACAAAAGCCATTCAATTCTTCTTTAATCACCATTCGATCAGCTGTTGTGTAAGAGAATGTTCCGTTATTGGTTTTTTATCTTCCGTCTTATGCAAATAGCCATAAAACCTAGTATGATCTACAATTGAAAAACCACTAAAAACAAAATGTATGGAATTATTGAACATATAAAAAAGGAAACAATAACTACATTCGTAATACCTTTGAATAACTTTACCACATCAACCTGAATAGGTAAATTTATTACTTAATGCACTCTCTTCCGAGTTTATGCGGAATGAAGTAAAATATAGATTAAAGAAAGAAAATGCAATTAATTTGTCAGGGAGATATAAAGACGATACATGGTTTTTTAATTCGAATAAGCTTTAAAACTTACATGACTTTGGAGAATGTTGTCTGTGTCTTTTAAATTGATAAAAACGTTCAGTTCTCCAAATATTGACCATATCTTCTGATATTGAACAGACTGTGTTCAGAACATGACAAATAATCTTAATCCGTTTTGGACAGATGGTTTTGGCGCTTCCTCAAAAATTACATAATTCAGCGAAACTTATCTCATTTGAATATTGTTTGCGAACAAAGGTATTGTTTAATACAGCGTTAAAATAGAAGGCGTACGTGTTTTAATATAATATGATCACGGTAAGACAAGTGATTGCATTAATTAAAATGATCATGGTTCTGAATTTTCAAAAAAATGTTTGACAGCTTCGAAAGAAGATTCTCTCTTGGAGCTAACTTCCAGACTGATGGTTAGCAAACTTAAACATGTTGTAAAAAGAAATCTAATTTCAATTGTAATTGCAGTTTCTATAAACATCTCATACATGTCATGGAATACATTACCAACAAATCTATAAAGGATATAAAGGTTTTTTTTATTCAATATATTTGAAAACGTCTAAGCACCAACTTCTTCAGTAATGGGAATCAATCCGTATATCAATAATGTTAAAGAAAAAGATTGGTATCCGTGTTTTATACTTCCAAATAAAGGCACAAATTGCCCAAACCTTAAATAGATGTAATTAAAGACTTTTCATAGACCCTTGGCCAAAATTACTTTACTTAAAAACAGTCAAAATTGTCACAAATATTATTTAATCTCTGTGTTTGCTACATGCTGAAACAATATCTCTTGTGTAGATCAAGAATAAGTGCAATCACACCTATAACTTAGTTTTCTGCAGGAAAATTTAATCTTTGGAATTAAAGAGAGAACTCGGGCTGATTATGTATTAAATTTAGTTTTCCTTTAGCAAAACAACTTTCATATAAATGTATATATTATTCCAACAAACCCGATTAGTCAAACTATAAGAAACTACTGAAATTTCATTTTAATATCGAAAAATAAAATGTATACAGAATTTGCTAATAGAAAAAATGTTCAATCTGCTGCTGTGTGAAAAAGTGATTATTAATTTTCACCTGACGAAGATATTTATTCTTTACCCTGACACCTTATATGTAACAGGACACGCATCACAGATTGTTGTGTAAATATGACACGAATCAGGTGTCACTAGACATTTGCCACAGGTTGTGTAGCTGTGACTCGAAACAGTGTCATAGGACACTTGTCACAAATTGTTGTGTAACTGTAACCCGAATCAGGTGTCACAAGACACTTGTAACATATTGTTGTGTAACTGACTTGGATCAGGTTTACAAGGTACTTTAAGTACTATAAATAAAAAGTATGTGTATTCCATTTTACATTTATAAATGCCCACATATCCATTATGTACCTCTATTTCGATTCTTCTTTCCCCCCCCCCCGATATATTCCTTTATATAATTAATAATAGATCGCGTACATTTTCTAAACAGGTTTGACAAAATTATTCTGTATTTATGAAAAGAATATAAACTTACGAATATGTGCATGACTTGTAACTACAAACGATGTGCTTCAATATTGTAATCAAACTACTACATACCAACAGGTAGTAAACAAAGTAATATTAGCAAGCTTGTACAAATACTTTTTATTACTGCTAATGATGTTAAAGGTGTATACATCATCCATCTTGTATGAGTGTATCTACATCATCGTCCCAAATGCCCACATAATTAGTGCTATTACAAATAGTGGGCTAATAAAAACACTTTAAAACAAAGTTGTCTAGAATTTACACTTCCTCTTACATGGGTTTCTTCATACGTCTGGTAAGGCAAGCTGTAAGTTCACATAACCAAATTGTCAAATTGTTCGAATTGTGATATTTTTCGAATATGGTTAATTATCATTGGAAAATTTATGCTAATATGAACTGGTTACGCTGTAAATTTTCTACTCATTTGAAGTTCTATTCAATATATATGGTTAAATTCTTTATCTTCATAAATATGGCATTCGTATTTAATAATTTTTGTTGTATTAAAATGTAAATTATATTTTAAATGAATTTATGTTAAAAAAACTTCATGTTGATGATACAAGCAAACGTTTCGATGTTAATGCAATTTTATTTTAAATATTTGCCTATTCAATCGATAATATTCTGCTAAGAATTATCTTCATTTGCGGCTGAGGGCTAGATCATCGTTCATATACTAGAGACCTCTTGTATCGATGAAATAATGTACGTGCACTATGAGTTGATATTAATAACATTCCGTTCTGACTCATTTTATTGGTTTCAATTTCATCTTGTACTCTAAATGTGTAATGAGATCAACTATCTGATTTGTCTGAATAACGGGTAGCTACCTAGCTACCTAGGATTTAATTTGACGATACATGATTCGTAACTCTTCGTATCCTCAAATACTATTCAGAACGAAAAACCGTGAATCAGAACAAACAAAACTTTTATTTTTATTTGGAATTTAATTGTGATGAATAAATTATAGAAATGGATTTCAGAATATAATACGCGATAATTATATTGTACAAAACATTCTGAGACATAAATTAAAAAAATAAATGCATCCCAATCACCTAGCAACCACCATTACAAGAAACTAGAAAGAAAACTGGCACCCTTTTAATTCAGTGGAAATACCTGAGATAAATCGTTTGCCAGCATTTTTCACTTGCAAAATATTTACAGAAAATTTCATTGATATATTGAATATATTCAAAGACTTTTTAGACATGATGATTATTTCAGGATTCCATCTAATAAGTTTTCGCATCCCGAACGCTTTATTTATTTGCTTTAGTTATTTGCAATGCAGGCAACTGGATAAGAGGTTTGTCAAGTCAATCGTAATTCCAAGATTTCAGCCAACCTTTGCTTTCATTCTGTCAATAAACAAAAACACCATACATTCTTTTTCTCACAGAACATCTCGTATTGCATTCTAACGTGCCACCTATAAACGAATACAACTCTACATTTTTTCCCTCCCAAAATGTCTTGTTGGAAATGTAGCTAGCCTTGCCTGTAACTACGTTATCACAATTTTTTTTATATTGTTTTGATAACAAAAGTAATCTCGTCCATTACATTCTCAGCAAATTAGCGTGTTATATATATATATATATATATATATATATATATATATATATATATATATATATATATATATATATATATATATATATATATATAGAGAGAGAGAGAGAGAGAGAGAGAGAGAGAGAGAGAGAGAGAGAGAGAGAGAGAGAGAGAGGTAGGTAGGTAGGTAGGTAGATAGGTACATAGGTAGGTAGGTAGATAGATAGATAGATAGATAGATAGATAGATAGATAGATAGATAGATAGATAGATAGATAGATAGATAGTAGGAACAGTTATGTATTTCTAAGAACATCGATTTCCGTGAGTGCTTTGATTACAAACCTTTGGTAATTGAATTTGTCAAGGTGCGTGTATGCTTAAGTTATCTTTATGTTTACCTCCTTTGGGAAACGTGTTTCCGTCATTTTATTGAATCGTCCTTGCGTTATTATTCTCACTAATAGTCGCGTTTAACATGTCAGAAGGTGAACACATGGATACAGTTCATCTAACATATATTACTTATTAAACACTAAGAAACGTGTAACAGACGTGCAGATGCTCGAACTACCCCATATAAATTTTAAGCCGATCAATCTTTTTCATGATATTGTTGCTTATGGGTTAACACGAAAAATGACGGAAAATGAACTTAATGAAAATAATTCTAAAAGTAAAAGACAAAATATCAGAATTTAAAAGAATACATCAACAAATGCTGCACTAATAAATTTATGATGAAATCATAACGATGTGACTACTGTGGGTGTGATCTTTATGAATGTGATTAATAAGGATGTGGTCATTGTGGTGTGATTGATATGGATGTAATCATTGTGGGTGTGATCTTATGGAAGTAATCATTATGGACTGTGGATGTGATCAATATGGATGTGATCATTGTGGGTGTGATCTTTGTGGATGTGATTAATATGGGTGTGATCATTGTGGGTGTGATTAATATGGCTGTGATCATTATGAGTGTGATCATTATAGATGTGACCACTGTGGGTGTGATCATTATGACTGTTCGTTGTGGGTGTGATCATTATGGATGCGATCATTGTGAGTGTGATCATTATGGATGTGACCACTGAGGGTGTGATCATTCTGGTTGTGATCATTGTGATTATTGTGGGTGTGATCATTATGGATGTGACTACAATGGGTGTGATCATCATGGATGTGACTACTGTGGGTGTGATCATCATGGCTGTGATCATTGTGGGAATGATCATTACGGATGTGATCACTGTGGGTGTGATCATTATGACTGATCGTTGTGGGTGTGATCATTATGGATTTAACCACAATGGGTGTGATCATTCTGCTTGTGATCATTGTGATCACTGTGGGCGTGATCATTATGGATGTAGTCATTGTAGGTGCGAATTAGTATTTATTTGCCGTAAGAATAAAATATGTAACACGTCACTTTTTATAATAATTTGTTTCTCTTGTGTGTTGTATTTATTTTTATTTTTCAGCTGGGCGAACTTACAGATGATAAAATAAGAGGTAAGGAGATTATTAGACCAATTTACAACATGGGGTATTCGAACTTAAACATGTTTTATGTCATTATTTATCGTACCTTTCATTTGAACTAATATGATATTGTTTATAAAAATAAAATTTTATAGTTTGAGCAATTAAAACCATAGCTATTGACTGAAACTTTTAAAGAAATACATTTTAGGTGAAATGCATTAACGGCATTTTATCTGATAAACAAGTTAACTTGTCTCAAGGTTGTTGGTAAATATTTTGAGGAACCTTGCGATTTTAGTTTCTATTACTATGATAAAATGAAAAGAAGTGACATGTGTAAACATTTAGAAGTTATTATAATAACAATGACAACACAAGACACTAATCCTCTGAAATATTATGTAAATCTAAATTTTAAATACTCTTTTAGAAGCTATTGGTTCTTTGATGAGTTACATTTAACGTATTCGTTTTTTTAGAATTCAAAGAAGCGTTTACAATGTATGACAAGGACAACGACGGGTTGATATCCACACAAAAACTGGGAGCTGTCTTGAGAGCACTCGGAAACAACCCTACAGAAATCGAGATACAGGAAATGATTGATGAGGTAGATTCCGGAGGTAAGAATATTTACTTCTGAATTATGCTTTTCTTTCCAGTTCTTTTTTTTTGATACATTTGGAGGTATTTGTGTTGGTTCTTTCTTGCACTTATCCAGAAGAAAAAGATGTATTTGTGTAACAGCGATCAAAATTTGCACACAAAGTCACTCTTGGGCTTTAAAATATACGCTTTACATCACTTCCGTGTCCTAAGTTAATTTGCACAGACAAGAATGGAACCGCTCTGGTGGCCTAGTGGTTAGATCGTCCGCCGCGGAAGCGAAAGATCGTGGGTTCGATCCCCGGCCGAACCATACCAAAGACTTACCCAAATGGTACTCGGCATTAAGAGGTTAGTGTTAGGATAATGTGACTGGGTGGGACATCATGCTACATGTCTGTGGCATGATGCGCCAGTGCTAGACATCACTATAAACTGCATCACTGCAGCCATCGTAGCGATATGACTGAAGAATTGTTAAAGCTACGTTAAAAATCCTAATCAAACAAACAGACAGGAATGGCCAATGCATACGCGGTGCCCGATTCTAATCATTTTGGCGGGGCTCTTTGTGTGCACGGGAATTTGGAAATAAAGAAATTTTGTATGTTAATAAACTAAATATTTTAGTCCATCGCTTTAAAATTACTTTAGTCTTTTCATGTAGTGTGCTTCCTCATTGGTGTTTTCCAACCATGTGTGTTTCATGTTGAACTTTACTCGCAGTTTTGCCCCGCCGTTGTTTCATTGCGTTATTTTGTTTATTTGTTTCTTGCTTTATTGAAATCTCAGTGCAGTTATATGCCACACTCAAGGTTATACGCCTGTTTTGTTCCACATTGATGGTTGAACGCAGTTAGTTTCTGCTACGCTAATGTTTCCACACAGATTTAGTCTACATCGATGACGCTAATGTTTCCACGCAGATTTAGTCTACATCGATGACGCTAATGTTTCCACGCAGATTTAGTCTACATCGATGCTTCCATACAGGTTTGTGCAATAATGAATTTTCCATCCAATTTTTTTCCCACTCATCTTCCACGTAATAGATTTTCTGCTGCATTGACGTTTCTACGCAGTCTGCCACAATGAAATAACAACGTAGTTTCCTTGCACGCTACATTTCCAAGGAGTTGTCTGCCGCATTGAAGTTTCTACCAGTTTTCAGCCGCACTGATATTTCCACGCAGCTTTCAATAGAACCGAAGTTTCGCGCAGTTTATTTTCTGCTACATTGTTGTTTCCACACTATTTGCAGCCATAGATACTGAGTAGATATAGAATCCTAATTGCATGCATGATTACGTTATCGGTATCGTTGGATCTCGCTCAGAGTTATACTCACCCGAAAACGTAATGGTTTAAACCTATTTACCGAGTAAGAAAAAATCAGTCCAGACTTGGTCTCAACAATGGTACAAAAAACACGCCACATCATACATGATCACTTTATTCTGATTTATGTATCTCGCTCGTCATGGCATTCGCGTGAAATTGAAATGCTTTCATTTCTATTCCGAGTTTATCAAAACTGAACCACAATTATGCCTTCTATAGTGGTAACATGTTCAGCCAATCATATACAAGATCACACCATAATTTTTTATGGATCTCATCATTATCATCATCTGTGACTTGACGAAGTGTGGTCGTCGAGGCACTGTGCTGATGAGTATCTGACCAGTTCCTTCCAGTTGTCTCAATCATGTGTCAATGCATGTGTTTCCGTAAAACTTTTCCTGGTCCATTCTGTGATGTTGTCAGTCCACATTTTACTCTGTCTACCTCTCCTTCTGCCACCCGGAACGCTGCCTTGCAGTACTGTTGTGGATAGACTGTTGGTTCTAGTAACATGGACATATCATTTCAGCTTTCTCTTTTTGCCGGTTGATTAGGTTATCATATTAGCCTACTTTGCTCCTAATGGTGTTATGCACTTCATCATTTTTGTGATGTGGTCCATGTAAGAGATGCCAAGGATGGTTCTGTAGCATTTATGGATCCTTCATTATAATTTTGTTGTCCGAGTCCAGGCCTCACCTCAATACAAAAAGACTGATATGACTGATGCTCTCAATAGTCTGATTTTAGTTTTCAGACAGATAGTGTTGTCTTTCCAAATGCGTCTTAGCTTTGGCATAGCTGCCGCTGTTTGTGCTGATGGTGACAAAATTTCTGCTCTTGCTCCCTCTTCGGTGATCATGGAACCAAAATATTTGAACTGGCTTACTATTTCAAGTTCCTGTCTTGTAACTTTAACCTTGGCTGAGATTTGTTTGTCACTATTTGTCATCAGCTGTGTCTTCTCAGCGCTTGTCTCCATGTAAAATCTGGATTATGGTTCATCCAGGTTCTTCACTAAAGTGGCAAGCCCGTCATCATTGTCTGCCAGCCCATCAATGTCGTCTGCAAAGCGGAGGTTAGTGATGTTATGCCCTCCAATGATGACTGTCCCACAGTGGGTTTCCTGGGTTTCGCTCGTGATGCGCTCTAAGTAGATGTTGAAAAGCGTGGGTGACAAGAGACAGCTTTGACGTACTCTGACTGTTGTCTGGAACCTGTCCCCCACATAACCTTGAACAGCTACTGCACTGGTAGCCTTAGCGGACAGCTGCCTGATGTATTGGTCAGCTTTTGACCCATGTTGTACTTCTTCATTGTGGCCCACAATGCCCCATGCCACACTCTGTCTAAAGCCTTTTTGAAATCTATGAACACATGATAGCTGTCTTGTTGATGTTGCGAGTACTGTTCACATAGAACCCTGAGATTGAATATTTGTTCCGTTGTGCTTCATCCACTTTGGAACCCTACCTGTTCTTCGGCAATTATTTATTGTGCTTGTGGTTTCATTCTGTTCAAGATGATATTCAGCATCACAGTACTAGCATGGCTGATCGAACTGATAGTTCTGTAATTTTGGCACAGCTGGAGATTGCCGTTCACCTGTCTGCCATCTCTTGTTGCCGATTTATGCTAGTAGCTTTATCACTCCACCCCACCCCATTCTTGATATGTTCAGCTGGGATGTTGTCTACTACAGCTGATTTCCCGTTCTTTACTGCTCTTATTGCTGACTTCACCTATTCCTTGAGATTGAGGAAATCATCATCATTTGTGGTGTTCGGAACTTCAAACACCTCTAAGTCTCCCCTGGACTGATGGTTGTAGGGTTATTTACAATACTCAGTCCATCTTTCTGCAATGTCACTCGCTTTTCTGCGGCACTTTCCATTTTCGTCTTCAATGGTATTGTTTGCTTCTGTCTCGTGAGGTCTTTCAAAATTTGGAATGCCTTTTTGCTTTTTTATTCATTATCATACTGCTCTATATTTTTTGTACACTTTTATCCAATCTAATCTTTGTTTACTTTCTTCAAGTCTTTTCTAATATTTTTTTTAATTCTCTTACTCCGCTGCCCCTGTTGTGTGTCTGGTGATTTTGAGGTCTCTTCGGGCATCACACAAATTCAGACTCTCTTCTGTAACCCACGGTATTTTTCTTTGAGCGATGGAGGCCATTGACGTCCTTGGCAGCTGTTGTCATGACTGTGCTGTGTTGCAAGTATCTGTCATCACACTAACATCAACATCCATCACAACGAGTGGAGCAACTCTTCCTCCAACAGTGGCTTGGAATGACTTGCAGATGTTATGGTCCCTCAGTTGTTCAAGATTGAATTTGGGCCTGATTTTCTTTGGCTTGTTAATGTTTTTTTCAGCCTCACTCCGAAGTTCATAATCACGAGGTCGTGATCACTCCCAACATCAGCACCTAGGAAGGTCTTTGTGTTCGTTCTATTGATACCAGATCGGTAACGGTTTTGAACCAGTATATAGTCGATCTGGTTATGATGGGTTCTATTTGATGCGTGCCATGTCCAGCATCATGAAGCTCTATGTTGGTTCATGGTATTCACTAGTACCAAGTTGTTGTAGCTTGTGAACGCGAGCGGCCGTCTTCCTCTTTCATTGGTAAGCTCATTGCACGAAGGTCCACAATGATCATCACAGTCTTTTAGAGCATATTTACGAACTTTGCCATTCAAGTCTCCTTGGATGATGAAGGTGTCTTTTTACTTACCATGTTTAGAATACCCTAGAGTTTTTTTTTTTGAAAAACTCCCTATTTCTTCACCATAATGATTGACAGTTTGAGCTTATAATTTGACAATTGTGATGTTAAAGAGTAATGCTTTCAGCTGAATCGAGATGATTCTGTTAGATATGGGGAGGCATTCAATCACAGATCCCTTGCTGGCTTTGTTTACAAGGAAGCCTACTCCATGTATGGTTCAAATCTCCACTATAGTATAATATATGCCCATCTTCAGTTTGGTGTTCTTCTACGGCTTTCCATCTGACTTCAAAGAATGTACCATGTGTAGTGTTCCAGCTCATGTGTCAGCTCTTGGAGTCTTCCAATTTGCGTCAGAGTTCTAATGTTGAAGGTGGCGATGGTGATGTTGTATCTCGCTCTGATTTCATGCAAATTACCAGTAGCACACTTGTCACCTCCGTTCTGGTGGACAACGGCAGGCGCGGTCCTTGTTGACCCCGGCGACGACCGATCCGTTATGGTAACTTCAGATTTGTCCAGCATTATCAGTGCATTCTGGGCCAAAGTCGTCTTGAGGAGACCATTCCTCTCCAGACAAATGAGTTGCCAGAACGAGATGTAGTACATCGTCCAGCTGCCTTAGGGTCTCCACTGCGGATTTTCTTATAATGTGTACTCCCTTAACTTTTCGCTAACCAAAGCCGACATGCAAGGCAGCAGAAGACTCGTGTATGGGCGGGTGCGCCCATTTCCCAAGCAGATAAAGCATCTGCCACTGCCATTGCCTATGGACCTCACTTATTATCAAATTGTTTTAAAAATCGTCGTGCTCTAATATAAGCTTATACTCCAATTTTTAGCAAAATCTGGTTTACAAATATGGCTTCTAAAGTGACAAGATACTGAACCAATTAAATACAAGATCCCCATATTAGGATTATTGAATCATCTGAGTCCTGGGTCTACGTTTGAGTCATGATATCATCACCGTGATCACGAAATAGCATTGAAAATACTTACGTATACTAATGACCCTGTTTAGCGAAAATTTTCCTCTTTATACATGTGTTCTTGGTTGTGCTTGAGCAGAAAAATATATGTGGTAAATTGCTCAATTGCATATCAACAGCGCGAGCTTCGATCTGTCTCACCCTTTTAGGACCGGTTATCCTTTAAAGGTAAATTTGCCTTCTCCACCGAGGATCACACTTTAGTAATGTTTTGTACATACAAAATTTATTCTGATTAAGCAAACAGTCTCAAAAAGAAAGAAAATTATTCGTCGGTAATGAACAGACCCGCATTTTACTTTGCCCGAATTTCGTAACACATTTATCATTCAGGGAGCACGGCTGGTGAAAGAGGCCACGTGTGCTGGTGTTAAGGTTGCGCCACATAAGATAACCTAGGCGAGTCAGTCGTGATGACGTATAGACAGTAATTTATACGTGTTCTTGTTCTGTTGAATCCTAACTTAGCTTAAACTCATCAGGTACAAACCAGTGGGTGAGTGATAATATTAAAAATAGAAATAGAACTCACAGGTTTTTGTAGGTAGTGATGGCAATGGACAGGTGTTATTACAGAAAAAAAATTATAATACAATCGGTCGAGAAACAGAACGGTAAATAATGCATTTGCTATACACTGTATCATCACAAGTTCAGGCAAAACATGAAGAAAGATGTTCACTTAATTGCATGCGTATGCTATTAGAGGGTTGGAGAAGACATTTTGCAGAACACTTTCAACAAGTTATAAAGATAATGAGATCCAAAAGGTATTCTTCACCATTCCCGTCTTTACCCAAATTTCAGAAACATCTAAGATGCCGCCATAATGGACTCTAAAATGCGTTGTAGTAGAAAGAAAGAAAGAAAGAAAGAAAGAAAGAAAGAAAGAAAGAAAGAAAGAAAGAAAGAAAAAAAGAAAGAAAGAAACAAGAAAGAAAGAAAGAACATACGATACATAAATAAAAATAACAATTTAAAAAATATTCTCTATAAACCTTGTTTTAATTTATACTATCAGAATGTGGCGTGAAACTATGTATGTATGTATGCATGTATTCATAAAATCATACATACATACATACATACATACATACATACATACATACATACATACATACACACACGTACATACATACATACATACATACATACATACATACATACATACATACATACATACATACATACATACATACATACATACATACATACATGCATGCAGGCATGCATGCAGGCACGCAGGCATGCAGGCAGGCAGGCACGCAGGCAAGCAGGCAGGCATGCAGGCATGCAGGCAGACAGACAGACAGACTAGATATTAGTTTAAATTTGTTGTTCGTGGCAGAGTATTTAAATCTATCAAAGCACAATCGAAAACTTTACTGTATCGGTCGGCACCATTATAAACGCAAACTCTCAGGTTCATACACCAGACAATCCCCCCACGCTCCAGTTGGTTTTCTTGATATTCCATTATCTTGTAATTGTAATGGCTATTTTGGAATGCACGCGATAAAGGTGTAATACTTTCCATGTGATTACATACTTAATTTGTGATGAAACCAGCCTTCAAATTCACATTTTATAAAACTTCTTTAGAAAACTGGTTCGGCGAGTTAGGTTTACTTATTTTAAAGTATTAATGTACAAATGTCCACACTTTACATGGCATTATCATCGAGATACAAGGTTTTAAAAACAATTGGGGGGGGGGGGTTGCGTGGATGTTAGGTAGGCGGGACCATAAACTTTAATTTCGCCTACTGTATAGCAAATAACATATTTTCTTACTCGAAGACATGTTTACCGTGCCTATAAAGTGTCGTATGAAAAAAATGCAAATCTCATTCAATTAAGTTTTGCAGATTAAAGTATTAAAAAGTATGTCTAAGAATATACTAAATCCTTTTATCGATAAAATATTTGGACATTGAATATCATTGGAAAATTCACTAATCTTCTGTGTAATTGAAGATACGGGTATGCTGGATTTTGAGAGCTTTCTGGACGTTATGGCAAGCCGAGAGTTCGAGGACGAAGATCATGAGACGGCATTAAAAGAAGCATTCCGAATGTTTGATAGGGACGGCAATGGGTATATTGACGCAGAGGAACTCCGAATATGCATGGTAAATTTGGGAGAGAAACTGACCCTAGAAGAGGTGGAGGAAATGATCAAGGAAGTGGACGTCGACTTTGACGGTAGAATGAACTATGAAGGTATCAGTATATCAATCGATTGATCGGTATATAGATCAATCGGTCAACAAATCAATCAACGATTCAAAATTATAATCACGCATTTACAGATACTTTTCAAAACCAAAAATTCCATCCATCAATGATTTGTCGATTCAAGCATAGATACGATCATCGTTCTTTCTTTAATTTCTCTATTACTGCATAAATGCTTATAGAAAAAAAAATTATGTTCAGCTTTAGCATTTCATCATTTATTATGGGTATTTCAGCCTTTTCAACAGTGAATGCATTATAACATTCGTCCGATCTCTGTCCGTTACCTGTTTTTCATCCATCTTCTTTTTGTTAGGACTCTTTTACTCCTTAAAAAAACTTGGGGGATAAAAATCTCCGTAGCATGCTCTATATCAGAGGTATTCAAACCATTTTCGAGTTCAGTTCTGGTGGAATTATTTACAATGCTTAGCTAATGGTGTAATCAACATTGAGAAAAATCATCAAGTCGTCCTCCGAGACCCTCAGCGAGTGTTCAAGTCGTCCGCGAGAAAAGATTTGAGAACCACTTTGCTGTATCAAGTATGTGCGACTGGCGTCTCTCGCAACATGTCGCCTGCATGACTAACACTGGGCTAATGCTTTATTCAGTTTGTCTAAGTTCAGCCGAACAAACTTTGGCAGTTGTTTTTCAAAATACACAAGAAAAAATGGAAGAAATTGATCGCAAAAAATAGTACGAAGAATTGCGACTAATAATTAAACGAAGTATAGAGAAATAGGTAAAAATGATTTCAGATAAGTTTCATTTAATTAGTTTTAGTAATATCCACATTTATTTCTGATCATATCTATACTGATGTTTTGTTTACACGACGAGTCTCTTAACATTGGTGAAAAAGAGAGTTTGCAAGATGATCACATTTTAAGTATATTTTTTGATAATTATTTTAGCTGACATCGCTTTTGCGCAATATTATCGTCATATGACGGATAACATATCCCTTTGGAGTGCAATATATCTCGTTATATTCATTACACTCGTTGTTAGATTATGTCGCAGAAGCAATGGCGTTGTTTTTGTTATTGGCTATCTAAATAGAATTTACTTGATTTGCAAGAACTACCAAGCGCTTACAAAACCCTTATTTTACAATATACCGTCTTTGCTCGCATATACGTCGAGTCCATCTGCAACTGCAATGACCCAGATGTGCCGTCGCAGAATGTGCCGGCAGATCTGGGTCTGTGCAGTTTGTTATGAGTAATAAGTAAAACAAACAACTTAGACCCCGATCTTCATGCGCATTGTGCAAAGACAGAACAGGATTTGTTCTTTTGCCTCGATACTATACGTCACTTCTCGAAATATGTTTTATAAACAAAGTTCCCGGATGTTTAATGTCTCTTTCCATTTCTATTCTTTCAGAATTTGTGCGGTTGATGTGCACCAAGTATCCCTTGGAATAAGAAACTTCCAAAAAGTTGCTTCAACCATGGTGTGTCTGTAATCTTTGGATGATTTGGGATATTTTTATATCCCTTCTCTTCATTCTGCAGATTACACACTTACAACGAGACTCTCTAGAATAGAGACTAACAAACGACATGTTCTACTAAAGCTGTTATTTTATTATAATGAATTAATCGTCAAGTCATATTAACAGAGCTAATTAGCAGATTTAATGAACGAATCATCCAAGTCGAAACAACCAGCCACAGTATGTTCTAGATGACGACTAATATATATATATATAGTTTCGGTACTTAGTAAAACTTTCACACATTCTAAATGCAGTTAAATAAGTACGTTATTAAAAAATCAGTTTATACATACTATTTTGTAAGAACTGTCATATGTCTAACCATTTTGGATGACGCATGTCCATAGTGCCAGATATGCGAAGTAAACCAGGTGTCAATACCTAACGAATCACGTGTTGTCTTAAGTAAAAAAAAAAAGTGTAAATAATGTACAATATTTATGGTACAGACGTGGAATGTAAGTATTTCGTCACATTTTGTGTGGTTATTTGGTGTATACGTACTATTTAGTCTTTTCCGACATATGCATGCCTGAGGTTTTAATGTAAACCTTATAACTTGTTTATTTACTCTATAACGTACATGTATCGTAGAATTCATGTTTTGAATATACTAATCCTACTCAGGTGTTTTCATGTAAATAAATATATATATATATATATATATATATATATATATATATATATATATATATATATATATATATATATATAAATATATAAATATATATAATAATAATAATAATAAATATATATATATATATATATATATATATATATATATATATATATATATATATATATATATATATATATCGTTTAAAATATCATAACGTTGTATCATGTTGGCTTTTGTAATCTGACATTTTAGAGGTCAACATTGTTTGCATTATTCAAATGTGTAAAGTTATATCATTTTGATCTCTAACAGAGCCCCTATAATACAGTCATTATGTTTCTCTGGGGTGAAGGCAGGGAACATTTAGATTACTGTACATTTAATTGTAATATTGCTTATATGTTCCTACCGATCAAAGGCCTCAACAGTAGGATAGACAAGACAAATCCGGAACCATTTTGTAACATTCCGCATAATCTGCAACCTAGCTGTGAACTGCGTCCATGTAATAGACCTTTATCGTGATCTACCCCCATGTAAAAGACCTTTGGCATGACCCGCCTGCTTGCAATAGACCTTTGCCATGATCTGCGCCCATGTAATAGACCTTTATTGTGATCTAACCCCATGTAAATGACCTTTTTCGTGATCTAACGCCATGTAAATGACCTTTTCGATTTTCTGCGTCTTTTAAATAGATCATTGCCTTGATATTTTCACATGTATAAGACCTTTGCCATGTCTTGCCTCCCATTTAATAGATGTTACGAGTCCATGCTCTTAAAATAAGTAACAGAAAATAGTGAAGACAACAATCTTTGTCAGATTTAACAAAAAATGTTTTTTTTTCTGGAATAATAAGTAAAAGAAATGAGAAGAGAGTACTTATGGTATTGTGAACTAAGTCCCAAAAAATCCAAGACTTAAAAACACAATTCCTATCAATTAAAAGTCCTAATTGAATAACCGTTCATATCCTATCAATAAAAATTCGTAAGTGAATCACAGTTCAAGTCCTATCAATTCAAAGTCCTAATTGAATAACCGTTCATATCCTATCGATGAAAATTCGTAAGTGAATCACAGTTCAAGTCCTATCAATTCAAAGTCCTAATTGAATAACCGTTCATATCCTATCGATGAAAATTCGTAAGTGAATCACAGTTCAAATGCTATCAATGAAAAGTCCTAAGTGACTCACAGTTCAAATGCTATCAATGAAAAGTCCTAGGTGAATCACAGTTCAAATGCTATCAATGAAAAGTCCTAGGTGAATCACAGTTCAAATGCTATCAATGAAAAGTCCTAGGTGAATCACAGTTCAAATGCTATCAATGAAAAGTCCTAAGTGACTCACAGTTCAAATGCTATCAATGAAAAGTCCTAGGTGAATCACAGTTCAAATCCCGATGACAATCCAAAATGGAAGGTGATGACGCGTGTAATAGTCAGCGTTGTACTGCTGTGTCAACAGTTTCTTGTTAAATCACAGAAAATATTATTCCAGTTCTTGAATTCCGTATTAATTTAAAACAAATAAGCCAGGACAAACAGAACTGAACTCCATTCTGGGCAATATCAAATCCAGTAAGCAATATTACATTACAATAACATGTAATGCAATAAAACAATATTAAAGACTAACAAACAAACAAACAATTCAATTAAATATACATAACATACACCTTTGCCACTCAATTTTTCTTACCGACGCCTGAACACATTACCTACTAGCAAATGAATCTGGACAAAAATTGTTCTAAAATATACGAAATTTATAATAAGTCTGAGCTAAAACAACTAAAACATTTTTTCCTTAATTTTGCTCTTTTCTTTCTTGAAATAAAAATAACATTTAATAAATTTGAAAATATTGGGTTATGGAAATGAACGTCGATTGTGCTAGGAAAAAAAATTCGTATATAGTGCCTCCTTGTGATACAAATAGAAGCTTGCCTTTTAACAACAAATCAGGGACGAAAAACAAAATTCTTAGGTTTTCTTCATCAGTCTTGGATGTATTTTAATGCGAGTCTTTCAAACAGTCAAGGGAAGAGATGTTTATTACAAGAGTTATCTTTCTTTACATTCAAACATGGCGATCGATTCATAGTGTAAAGTACTTTGAGATTCCTCCAACCTCAAACTGTACTAGTTACTGCTGACTTTCAAATGGTTAAACACTAATCAATAATTTACATTAAGGTTTTATGCGACTCAGTTGATAAGAGGAATATTATATAAAACTGACTCTTTTTAGTAGCGAAGGGTATAAATATAGATACAACAGACAAGAGGGATATTAGCATGTCTCAGATGTCTGATGAGCAAAGATCTTGTGAAAAATTTCACAGTTTATAATTTTAGCTAGAAGTCATTGTTGGAACTGCTTGTCATTTTTCTCATATAAATTAGTAAGATGTCCGTAAGTATCCGAATGAAAGCTAAGATTATAGTAGATGGTTTTGATACTAATTGAATGTAAATAAACCCGTACGTCTCTTTTTGTTTACAACAGCAAGTCCTCACCCTCCAGATGGAGTAGGTTTAAATGGCACTAATGTGATATCGTACCTTACAGAAGCAGAAAATGTACAGTTGGCAACTGAATATCCTTCTCCAGGACAGATATCACATACTAGTCAGCACATATGATTGGTCAAAAGGTATTAAGTCAGCACATATGATTGGTCAAAACGTATTAGGTGAGCACATATGATTGGTCAAAACGTATTAAGTCAGCACATATGATTGGTCAAAACGTATTAAGTCAGCACATATGATTGGTCAAAACGTATTAAATCAGCAGATCCCATTTGTCAAAATGTATTCGGTCGGCACATGGGAGTGGTAAAAGCTTAAGTCAGCTCATGGAATTGGTCAAAGATATTAAGGAATCCCGATGTTTTAGTGTAAATGTATGCTGTTTTCTGTTTGGCAAATAACATTCTTGAGTGACAAATGGATGCTTTATTTTGAGACATGTAATTGCTTATCTACTTGCATGCATTTTTACTCAGGTAATTGTTGAAATGCACACGAGATTACATAAGGTAAAAAAGTCCACTCAATTAAACAGAGAATTTTAATTCTTCATTTAATTGATAATTTGAAACAAATTATGCTGATCAAGGGCGCTAAAACAAAGCTTCCAACTTTCCCAGTATTGGAAATCAAAGGATGAAGAGGACTATCCAATGAAACGGCGGATAACTGATATACATCCTTAGCCCTGTCCACAGCACCATTACTAGCACACCTGCATTAATTTGCTCCCGAAACATAGTTGAAAATCATTAATGGGCAATGGCATCCTTGGTTTAAATGGACCATGAAGTGGACCAACACGACCAAGTAATTATATTTAAAATACTTGACAGTACTTGATGCATAAGCTTCAATTACAACACCCATCTACGATGCATCAACGTCGATTAAAATACCATCGCCGAGGTATCAACGTCGATTGAAATACAATCTTTGATGCATCCAAGTTAATTACAATAACACTTCAGATATCTCAATGCCTATCACAATACCATCGTTGATGCATCGGTATCAATTACAGTACCAATTTGATGCATCGACGTCAATTACAATACCAATATGATGCATCAACGTTAATTACAATACCAATTTGATGCATCAACGTCAATTACAATACCAATTTGATGCATCAACGTCAATCACAATACCAATTTGATGCATCAACGTCAATCACAATACCATTTTGATGCATCAACGTTAATTACAATACCAATTTGATGCATCAGCGTTAAGTACAATACCAATTTAATGCATCAATGTCAGCTATATGCACAATATTTACTTGAAACAAGTAAATAACGAAAAAGTTTGTTAAAAGTCGCTATTTAGCCTCTCCTGAAAATACTTGGTTTGTTCACCCACAGGATGAAGTATATATGTTATTTAGTTGTAGCAAGCAAATGTTTGTTTTTATTTCATGCTAAAAGTATTGGTTAGTAACATGTACTGTATAAGAAATTGAAGTTGCAGATTTCTTACTGGATCCCTAGCCATTTCAAAGGTGTTACGTTTATGTTCGACTGTGCTTAATGATTATTCGCATAGAAAATAAAAAAGTTATATCATTCGCTGTCCTAATTCAAAGTAAAATTGACATTTTAGACAAAACAAAAAAATTTCCCGTCTTGCTGGATTTGACTCCTGCAGTCTTTAGAGAGAGGCGTCCATATGTATCGTCCGACTACGTAACCATCTAAGAATATCTTCGAATTTCACGGTAATAATGTTGTCCGTGAATA
Organism: Unio delphinus; assembly: GCA_029339505.1. Lineage (NCBI taxonomy): Eukaryota > Metazoa > Mollusca > Bivalvia > Unionida > Unionidae > Unio > Unio delphinus. The sequence goes on along the minus strand of JAQISU010001243.1, from coordinate 3,637,599 downwards.
TTTAAGGGCCAGTGAAAACTTATATGTGTTCATTCCAGTGAAATGCCAGGATTATTTAAACCAGTAGGATAAAAATAAGCTACCACGTTTGACACATCATGGTCAAGTACAATACCATCTCACGACGAGTATCCATCTTATGAAGATTCCATTCAAAATGTATTTCATATACTTGTTTCTCGTTTATTGTATGGAGTAATATGAAGCTTGTATTAAAAGAATCGAGAGATGTTTTATTCTCTTTCGTATGCTTTTTAAAATTTAAAAATAAAGAAAATGTTTATTCATGAAAACGGAAACCATTTTAATCTTGTAAAATGATGAATACTGGAATTATTTCAAGATAGCAGTATATTAGAAGAGGCGTTCTTTTGCAATTTGAACAATTTAAGTTTGATTTCAAAGAAACTATGAATCACAATCACAAAAGGCACATGTAATGGTTACGTTTGGTATGAATAGGAAAATGCCTCCATGGGTCACCAAGAACAGATCATTTTGATAAACGTTATTTTTGTTTGCAGCTAGTGTTGTAAATAAGTTGTACATTTACTACCTCGTTATCATCTTAAACAAAGATGTGTTGTAGACAGAATTTTTGTTGTAAAGATTTGTTTTTGTAATATGTATATATATTTTGTATTGTTCCTCTTTATACTTGACTATACATATTTTTATGTTTAAGTGAACCTTTTTGTGTCGATGAACAAAGCAACTGACTTTTAAAGCAAACACCACTCTTAGCTGGAATTTTATTTCTTTGTTTTTTTGGATGAGTGCTGAAAGAAGGAAAGACCTTTATTACATACCGATCAATTTTCCGCCCAAGAATGAACCAGAATTTTAAGTTAAAAGCGCAAAAGTAGGAAAACGATTGTTTGATTCCGTAATATCGTTCTCTCAAACGCGGATGGAACTACTTTGTACTCGAAGAATGTTTGTTACAACTGAATAATTGTGAAAAACTCATTAGCCTCACTTGTCTAAAGGAAAGCACACTCTTCAATATATCTGTAACTTTTGTTAAATCCTGCAAAACATAACAGTTGAAATAATAGTGTTATTCCTTGCCAGTCGAAGCATCTTATGATGTTCTGCCAAAACAGTCAAAATGCTACCCGCCGAACCTCAGACCTAAACTGTCATACTTATCATGATGGTGGTACCTTTCGTGACGTTAAATTTGAAAACTAGGTTGCTGCTCACAATGATTTAGAACTATCTACGCTACAGCTCAACAACATTTGGGAAAATGATGGTTGCGCCTCACGACAATTTAGGAATATATAGGTTACAACTCGTAATGAATTAGGAATATGTAGGTTGCGGCCCACAATGATCTAGGAGTATATAGGTTGCAGTCCTTTCAAATACTATTGAAGTCACGTTTATCCTTAAATATGGAACGTGGTGTTTACAATATGGAATATATTGTTTACAATATGGAATGTATTGTTTACAATATGGAATATATTGTTTACAATATCGAATGTATTGTTGTAATTTGTAAGTGGTAACACTATCAATAAAGCTTTTGTGTCACGAGTTTTATAAAGTAGTACGATTATTCACAGTTGATACTTTGATACTTGGTTAATTCTTTCATCATTATCTCTCATGTAATTAACGTATACAATATTAATCTGTTTATTTTCGCCCTTCCATATCTATCTATCTTATCTATTCTATCTATCTATCTATCTATCTATCTATCTATCTATCTATCTATCTATCTATCTATCTATCTATGTATGTATGTATGTATGTATGTATGTATGTATGTATGTATGTATGTATGTATGTATGTATGTATGTATGTATGTATGTATTTTAACTGGAGGCCCTTAGATCAATGATGAATTTCTATTCATACATTAATAATAAAAATGTCAGGAAAATAACTTTAGAAAGTATTAATAGGCCATGTTTTCTAAATGAAATTGAAATGATACACAATTTCATCGCAATCATTTCTTGTTTCCATTCAACTATATATATATATATATATATATATATATATATATATATATATATATATATATATATATATAGAGAGAGAGAGAGAGAGAGAGAGAGAGAGAGAGAGAGAGAGAGACAGACAGACAGACAGACAGAGACAGACAGACAGATACAGACAGACAAACAGACAGACACAGAGAGACAGACACAGAGAGACAAAGACAGACAGACAGAGACAAAGACAGGCAGACAGAAACACACATACTGAGAATTTATAGTCGCTATACATGTTAATTAAAGAAGAATAATGACTTAGACGAGCTGTCAGTTAATTAAAATATCTTAATTACCTCTTGTTGGTTCGTCATTTCGTTTACTTTCTGTCCCCGGCTAATTTTCATTCATTAGTACGTGAATGCCTGGCTGTTCGCGTTCAGTGTACATGCGGTTAACCGTGTTGTAGTGCACTACTTTCTTCATAATAAACATATTTTAAGTTTAAATCATGAGACTGTGTCTTATATAGATTAACAAAATGTGAATAAAACAAACTTGAAAGGAAAACAATCAACTTATCAATTGTCATATGTGATCGTGAACAAGAAATATCGTTGTGTGTGTGTGTGTGTCGGTGAGAGAGAGAGAGAGAGAGAGAGAGAGAGAGAGAGAGAGAGAGAGAGAGAGAGAGAGAGAGAGAGAGAGAGGGAGGGAGGGAGGGAGGGAGGGGGAAATTAAGATTTTTAACGTAGCTTTAAAAACAAAATTAGTCATATCGCTACGATGTCTGCAATCTGGCAGTTTATAGTGATGTCTAGCACTCGGGCATCATGCCGCAGACATGTAGCATGATGTCCCACCCAGTCAGATTATCCTGACATTGGGCCGACCAGTCCTAACACTAACCTCTTAATGCTGAGCGCCTAGCGAGGCAGATGTTAGTACCATTCTTGTAAGTCTTTAGTATGACTCAGCCGGTGTTTGAACCCACGAACTTCCGCTTCCGAGGCGGACGCTTTAGTAACTAGGCCACTGGAGCTATGCAATATAGTGGAACTACATTTTGTAGCGGATACACTCGCAGGGATGTAAAGAGTTAATTCATCGACTAGTACACAGACGGTAAGACACACCTACGCAAACTCAGCCTTAGTATATATGCAGTCATTGTTAGGCAACATTCTTTTTCTGATTGTTTTTTTCGAGCAGCAAAATGATAAAGATGTATAAAATGTTCAGATCTTGATAATTCTGTTTAGAAGTATTCTTACCCCTCTTCCCACCATCGCCAGAGATGATGAGTCATCATTTGGAATCCAATTGCAATTAATAGTTCCGATTCAGTAGTCCCGGTCTATTTCCAGCACTTTTTCTTGTCTTTTTTTGGAGTTAATACAAGAGTTAGATTTATGCATTCTTGGTATGTATTTAAAGACAATTGTTTATTCTTTAGAATATGAGCTTATGATGTGGTTGCCTGCGTGTGTTTCGGCGACTATGTTCAGTGACTAATAAGGTTTATTGGTGATGATCCAGAAGTCAAATATGTGTTCCATTCTACGCTTGTTTGTTTACAGTCCATCCTTTAAAAACAAATGCCGGTGAACCTTTGACAAGAACTTCACCGGGAAGTCATCTTTCAAGGTATTAAAGATTAACAAATGATTTTTATTGATTTTTGCACATTGGACAATTCAATACTGAGAACCAAATCTAGAAAGCATATAGTAAAATTAATTGTGTTATATGTCCACATACATTTGGAAAGATTGTCCTTTCAAGGGTAGTCACTTTAAGATATTAATTGAAGTTATTTCCCCTCTCAGCTACCATATTGCGAATTATGTAACTTTCCTGTTTCTAACCTCGCTAAATCTGAACATTCATTGAGAGTTGCTGGTCGTCTTACATAACAAAAGACCTTACACATGTGCTCATTTTAAACGAAAGTTATGAAATTAGTGAAATATTTTTTCTTTTAAGAGCCTTGGCGAGCAAAATATTGAACTTATTCTACGAAGTGTCATAAATTTCATTCGAAATAAGCAATAATATTAGTATATATTTATCGCATGCAGAAACTATACAGATTTTATCTGACCATTCCACATACTAATATATTTTAAAAATATTTAAGTACACTCAGATGTCTTAGTAATAACGACTTACTTTTAAAATAAGTTAAAACGTCATTTGGTGTTATTACACGTGCAACATGCATGATAATGATGACATGACTATATTACGTAAATAACATAATGGTCAGGTGATAAAATTAGGTACCCTCACATTGTAATGAATACGAGTCGATATTTTAACCGCTTTGTAGCTTGACTGTTTTCTGAATGTTTCAAATACAAAATGAATTGATTCATTGACGTTCAATCGTTTGCGGCGCAATACTATTGCTTGCAACATTTTATCTCTAAAGCCTTTTAATACATTTTTACATAAAATTTTATTAACGTGGATAACAATGATTCAATCGCATTTTCTTATTAATGTTTGCTTTAAAATAGTATATGTTCGCTTAACAGCGAATATTAAGCAAATTGTGATTTCTAAAATTATGACAAGAATGCTGAAGACTATTTACGTTAAGATTCAAGCATAGTTGTACTTAAAATAAGACCATAAAGGATAACATAGAAGAAGAATACCCAGAATATTCTAGTTTTTAAGGCAGAACTTTATATTTTCATGTTACCCTGAAAAAAGACACGTTATTGATTCATCCATATAGGCAAGATGCCGTGATCTAGTATAAAGTTCCGTACTCTACTAAACTCTATTGGAAACTGTTAAGACTAATATATTTGTTTTTTGCTTTGTACCCCCCCCCCAAAAAAAATCAGTTTTTGTTTTTCAAACTCGTTTTAAAATGCTTCATGATTTCGTTTAAAAATATCTGTGTGAAATCAATATAACCACAATGGCCTTTACTTTGAAGCAATAAGAAATATATTCGTTGCAGAAAGAATGAAAAAATAGAATACAATGAAAGTAAAGAATTTAAATAAACGACAAAACAAAATTGTGAATCCTTTTTAAATTTTATTTTTTTAAAGCAAGACAGTCTGAACAACACTGAACAATGAACAAAATATAAACTTTAACACTGAAACGAAACAGTAGACAGAATGTTGATGGAAATGAAAACTGCTAAAGACTGCAAAACTGTCCGTACTGAACTGTAAAGACACTGCCCTAAAACTGTTCTGTGGAGATTTCTAGATTTTAAAAAGGACAAATTGCCTTTCAAGTAGTCGCCTAGAGAATACAGAACAATATAGTCACAGCTTAGTTACTCTATAATGTGAGTTAATACCTTCGGAAGCGAAAACAAACTGTTTAGGTACTGTACGATGTAGGTTAATACCTTCTGAAGAGAAAACACTCTAGCATGTAGCTTTTGCATATTTCACTCCCACGCATTCAAACACGTGTTAGTTTAAAAAAAGCAAACTAAATGTGGGTAGACATTTTCAAAATGGTCAGTTAAAATTAATACTAACTTTACTGGATTTTATTCAGTAGGTAGACTAATAGTTCTGTTTGCGTAGTGAACATAACCCCAAATAATATTCACAGATACGCGCTGAACTGTTGACCTGAAATGTATACTTTCGTCGCCAGTTAAGAGATTCAATAATTTTCACCAGTAAGGATTATATTCTCCACCTATGAGTTCAGCAAGAAAATAATTCATTTATAAAATGTGTCTTCATTTGTACAAAATATATTCCAAAATGTTGACATCAGCTTCCTTGAGATTTGTTGATACCCGTGTATCCATAATCAGCTTTCGTGCAGAACGAAGCATGTCTGAGTTTTCATTTTGAAATATAGACGTGTTACTGGATCATATCCCTCTGACTGGAGTTCTGTAGAGAGATGTTTGGAGACGGCTACGTAGACTTTTAGCAATGAGTTGACGTCATATCAACATTTAAAAGTGGCAAAATACTTCAAAGCCATTGGTTTTACTTTCTTGATCCAGTCAAAACGACTGTAAAGCCATCTCGTCAATGTTCGGAAGGAAAACCACATAAATATTACAGTCGCCGCCGCCATTGATATTCGTGCCTATCGTTTGCCAAATTATATATTTATATGTCGAACATCGCCTAAACCCACTCATCGATGGGGGATGATTATATCTTGCCCGAAACATTAAAACATTTATCTATATGACGTGTTGACATTAGATACCTATCTCTGACGTATATTGTTGGAATAATTTCGGAAAGTTATCGTGCTTGTTTTAAAACGGCATTAAGTCTCTGTGCGTCCATTAGCATTTGACTGAGTTTTCCGCTATTTTCTAGCGACTTCCCACTTCTCACGCCCTATCATTTTATCAGTCTAAATATACGCATTTCCGATGAAGGTTTCTTTAACAAGGTTTTAAAGCTTCTCAGTCAGACCATAGCCGTACGAGAACCTTTAGATGGTACCAGGCCTCAATAAGATCTTCAGCATACAAGGGTTTTTCACGGATACCTGGTCCATATTGTCATGTGTCTTATGAACACTTGACGTTTGACGCAGTAGTCACCGAAACAAAGTCATTTCGTATGGTGTATATCCCATGGAGCTACACGAGAATATGGTTCAATGCGACTATATTCGATGTGGAGTTTGGTAGAGAAACCTCGATGTGATCCAAATGAGAGGTTTGCTTGAAGGAACACTGTGGACCCTGATATGTAGGCGTATTATGTAGATATGTCTCCGTAGTCCCTCTACGTACTTAGCATATCATTTGAACTTGGTATAATTATCAAATAATTTGATTTTGAATTCCCTAAGCTGTTTTGCTTCGTGTCATTGCAACGCCTCACATATATCCAAATTTTCTTTAAGTATATTTGTTTTCTAATTTCAAAGTCATGGTCTCAGTTCGGCTTTTGTTTTCAGACGGTTCCGTGACTACGTGGACAATGTCGTCTCGGCTGTTTGCATTTGCATGAGTATTATAACAGGGTAAAGACATCTTGTTTACTACATATTTTAAGTTTTCGAAAACTACGGAGAAAAACTTTTATGTTGAATGCCAAAGTAACATCGAAAAGTATCTTTTATTAATTGTATAGGCAGGTCATCATGTATACTTTTCTGTAGATAACATTTTTAATTGTCCCTAATTTCATCAAATGCTCCTTGGTCAAGAATCTTGGGTTTTTTCTTTCGAGAAAGTCAAAAAGGTTTACGGAAAACGACATCCATGTATGTTAATAAATACAGAAATGAAATTATGTAAAATACGTAGTGGAGAAAACGAGCTGTACAATGATGCTTCTTTCCATATAAATGAACATCGCCTCAAAATAGCCGGTATCTTGTTTATGACCCGGTGTTACAGAACATGCGCAGAAATTCTGAAAGAAAATAAAAATTGTGTCTGTAAGTTGTCTTTCAAACCTTCTTTGTTGGTTTGTTGCTAGCACTAGTTTTCACTTAGTAATATATTTTCCTTGAGACTAGAACATTATTTGAAATTTTATCTCACAAAAAAGACAGTTTATACTGAAACTACCATTAGCGCTAGCTGTCTGTATATGTAAACAGTTTGCCTAGATCGTATGGTAGAAAGAAAACGTTTTCTTACACTCTCAATCTTTCATACACTGTACTGAATTATTTAATCAAATGCATACAACATTATCACCTTAATATCACTGAGACGATGTAGCTTGTAATTAATTGAAGTCACATTTGGATAAAATGGCTATCAGCATAATTAAGACTGTGACACTGTTTATTATGCAGACTTAGGTGTTATACATCAAGAGAAAATTACGAAATAGAACATTGGTATCCTGGAACTGATGGGACCATATTTCAGTTATGAAAAGCTGGGACGTCTCACGACTGAGATCGGAATAGTTATAAGTGCTCTTTTTAAAATAATATTAGCGTGCTTCAGGTACGGTTTGTAATTTAAAAAAACTGCTGATATATAAATCTGGCGTAATCTATATGTTGAACGAAACAAAGCACAAGCGTATCGAAAGAATTTTTTTCATTTCAGACATGTGGTGGCATTTAAATCATATATTAATCAATATTTTTAAAAACTCGATATGCATTTTTTTCTCACTCTTTTCTTTTCATATTGCGTTTCCATGTTCTATCAATTGAACTGAATTTTAAATTAAAAAAAAAAAAAAACGGTTTCTACTCTCCGGCAGAACATTTCGCAGACATCGCTCCTGGTTACATTTACCCGCGAATAGCAATAATGACAACATCCCGTATCTTTCTTCATCACCTTTTAAAACAAATAATTTCTTTCTTTCTCGATATGTCACTATTTTAGTTTTGTTTCCTCTTTACGGAGGGATATGAAAATTTAACTTCTCGTTCATTTGGTATTTGTCCAAAAAATAATTTCTGTATTAATCAATAATGTAAAAACCTACTTTGATTGGGAAATGTGTTTTTATTTATGAAAATAAATTATTGAAATATAAGACAAAATTGTATGGTCCTGATTCCTAAGCTGTTTGATCAATAAATCTATGTTTAGTTTCTTGATTTCAGTAAATAAAAATTCTAACATCCCATGTGGACATACAAGTCAACTGTCTCTTGAAAACTTAGGCCATTGACTTGTATGTCCATTGTGTGAAGAAACCTAATTTGCTTAGGAAACGGGGGTTCATATAAAATAGTACGCAACGACCAATATATTTTCATCAGACAACAGAGTACTGTCACTGCTCGTACAATGGCATCAACTATTGAATGATTTTGATGAATTTAAAAATGATTTTATTTACCGTGATAATCTACCATGCCGTCACCATTGATGTCAGCTGCCTTAATCATATCGTCTACCTCTTCGTCGGTGAGTTTTTCACCCAGGTTGATCATCACGTGACGCAGTTCCGCAGCACTGATTAGTCCATTTCCATCCTTGTCGAATACTTTAAATGTATCAAGCATTTCCGTTTCTAGGTTCATTTTCGATGGATAATGTGTCATCATTTTGACGAATTCATCGAAATCAATGGTGCCACTACCTGCAATTGATGGAGAAGTGAAGAGACGTGTATTATTTTCAAACATTATTATTTATCCTTAGTATGTTAACAAGCAACAAAAGTCACAATATCAATCAATTAAAGTGTGAGACTGTATTCGACTAATAAATAATACATTTGACTGCAGTGTTTGCACACACACACACACGCACACATACATACTAATGTGGTTTTCTCTATATGACATACCTAAAACTTTACTACTTTTCATATATTGCCTAGCCTTACTTTCTGAATTTAATTCAAAATAAGTTGTGAATTTATTTAAAAACTCAATTTGACAGGTATAAGAATATCAACACCCAAAAGTCAGTGAGTCAAACAAAAAATAGTTCTAGTCTGAAAGTTCGATAAATACTATTGAGCATCCGTATTAAACGTAGATCAACCTTTATAGGTAAAGAGGATAAAAAAAATAAAGAGACTGGTAGCGAAGAAGTTGGAGTTGTGTCCGTTGTTTAAGCAATACTACAGCTCTTCAACGAGTTTTGGACAGTATCTGTGCTTACGTTCATAAACTGGTGATGGTCCGAATATTTGAATAATAAAATATTGCTGATCTAAAATAATTATTACCTATTACTGACTAAATTAAGTGCTACCTATTACTGCCTAAATTAAGTACTACCTATTAACTGACTAAATTAAATACTACCTATTACTGCCTAAATTAAGTACTACCTATTAACTGACTGAATTAAATAATACCTATTACTGACTAAATTAAGTACTACCTTTTAACTGACTAAATTAAGCAATTCTTCTGACTGACTGAATTAAGCAACCCTTTTTACTGAATAAATTAAATAATAATGTATAACTAAATTAAGTACATGTACAACCTTTTACTGACTAAATCAAATATTAGGTATTACTGACTAAATTAAATACTACCTAGTACTAATTAAATTAGGTAATACCTATTACTGACTAAATTAAGTTCTACCTATTACTGACTAAATTAAGTAATAACAATTTCTAACTAAATGAACTAATACCTATTAGAGACTTAATCAAGAACTAGCTATAAATGACTAAATTAAGAACTACCGATTACTAAATTAAGAACTACCGATTACTAAATTAAGAACCAAAGATTGCTAAATTAAGAACTAAAGATTACTAAATTAAGAACTAAAGATTACTAAATTAAGAACTACCGATTACTAAATTAAGAACTACCGATTACTAAATTAAGAACCAAAGATTACTAAATTAAGAACTACCGATTACTAAATTAAGAACAACCGATTACTAAATTAAGAACTACCGATTACTAAATTAAGAACTAAAGATTACTAAATTAAGAACTAAAGATTACTAAATTAAGAACCAAAGATTACTAAATTAAGAACTACCGATTACTAAATTAAGAACCAAAGATTACTAAATTAAGAACTACCGATTACTAAATTAAGAACAACCGATTACTAAATTAAGAACTAAAGATTACTAAATTAAGAACTAAAGATTACTAAATTAAGAACTAAAGATTACTAAATTAAGAACTAAAGATTACTAAATTAAGAACTAAAGATTACTAAATTAAGAACTAAAGATTACTAAATTAAGAACTAAAGATTACTAAATTAAGAACAACCGATTACTAAATTAAGAACTAAAGATTACTAAATTAAGAACTAAAGATTACTAAATTAAGAACCAAAGATTACTAAATTAAGAACTAAAGATTACTAAATTAAGAACTAAAGATTACTAAATTAAGAACTAAAGATTACTAAATTAAGAACTAAAGATTACTAAATTAAGAACTAAAGATTACTAAATTAAGAACTAAAGATTACTAAATTAAGAACTAAAGATTACTAAATTAAGAACTAAAGATTACTAAATTAAGAACAACCGATTACTAAATTAAGAACCAAAGATTACTAAATTAAGAACTAAAGATTACTAAATTAAGAACCAAAGATTACTAAATTAAGAACTAAAGATTACTAAATTAAGAACTAAAGATTACTAAATTAAGAACTAAAGATTACTAAATTAAGAACTAAAGATTACTAAATTAAGAACTAAAGATTACTAAATTAAGAACTAAAGATTACTAAATTAAGAACTAAAGATTACTAAATTAAGAACTAAAGATTACTAAATTAAGAACAACCGATTACTAAATTAAGAACTAAAGATTACTAAATTAAGAACTAAAGATTACTAAATTAAGAACAACCGATTACTAAATTAAGAACAACCGATTACTAAATTAAGAACTAAAGATTACTAAATTAAGAACTAAAGATTACTAAATTAAGAACAACCGATTACTAAATTAAGAACTAAAGATTACTAAATTAAGAACAACCGATTACTAAATTAAGAACTAAAGATTACTAAATTAAGAACTAAAGATTACTAAATTAAGAACCAAAGATTACTAAATTAAGAACTAAAGATTACTAAATTAAGAACCAAAGATTACTAAATTAAGAACTAAAGATTACTAAATTAAGAACTAAAGATTACTAAATTAAGCACTACATAGTATGGACTAAATCATGTACTATCTATTACTGACTAAAGCGTTTTCATATCTCTTACTACCATACTGATGATATTCTACCTTTACCATCTTACCATTGTACTTGCAACTATTTGGTTTTTGATATCACTGGTTGATATTAAAACTTTTACCTTTTTTTAAACGTTTTTACATATAACCTATTGTTTGGCGCTAAAAATCCTAAAAGTGATTGTGCGCCGTTAAGATACAATCAATCAGCCAATCAATCAATCAATCAATCAATCAATCAATCAATCAATCAATCAGTCAACCAAACTGATGAGTGATCAAACTTATCCTTGTTCTGTATCTCATTTCTTATTCACAACTGAGTTGCTATACGTAACACACTCCAAAAAGTTGTTTTAATGGCTTCTTCTGAAACTGTCTGACTAGTAAACATTTTTAGCTAAAACAATGAAAAAGGGTTATTTTATTTCAAGTAAACCAATTTTTCTTTAACGGAAGCCCTATTTAATTAGTTCCGGATGCGCGCCAACTGTTTTGCAAGAAACACAGAGCGCATACGATATCATAACAAGTTCTTTGACTGCACGAATATTTGTTTTGCTTCAACACAAACAAATTGGAAAATATACACGCCGAATATCCATTTTATGTTTATTTTGCTATGAGTTATGATTTAGTATCTCGTAATTAGTAGTTAGCTCTCTCTTAATGATGACGTACCTATCTCCAGTGCCTGAGTACGAAATGGGCAGAGTAGGCACCAACCTATGGACCAGACGCCGGGCCTAAAGCCTTTTAGGGGCACCGTGACAGCGGATCAAAATAATATTGATAGGAGATAATTTGCGAGGGTGGAGGGGGGGGGGAAGATTTCAACTGCCTAAGGGCCTCCACAGGGTTTAATCCTACACTACCTAACTCGTAATTACGACTTAACTATCTCATAATTACAGGGTAGGATCTTATAATCGAGAGCTAGTTATCTAGTAATTACTAGTTAATATCTCATAATTACGAGACCGCGTAATTCTTACGAGATAGCAATGTTGTTACTAGGCTTTTTGATTACGAGATAGGCATCTTGATAAAAGAGTCCCTGGAAGGGTTTGATGTTCAGTTGAGCATAAACAATTTCTAGGAATTCAAGATAAGAATGATTCTTTATTTTAACTGTCGAGAGTTGAAAACATCTCTGATAGTCTTCAGCGATAACAAGATTTCAAAATTAGTTGCTATGAAATACATATTGGATGCCAGCTTGGAACAATTTTCATACAGACCAAAGTAGACACTCTTAGAAGTCTTTTGGTGAAAACCCTCATGTGATAATGATCATCGATACAGAAGTAGAAACATTTTATAACAGTCGGCGCAACAGCCATGTTGGATGCACGACAGCCATGTTGATATTACCAGGGGCACTAATCCGCTACGAGTCTTTACCCGTGCGTCTGCCTGTGCTGGTATATCCTGTTTTTCACGAAGAGACTTAAACAAAAATACGTCGTCAACAACCCATATTCATGAGAAATGAGAAAATCTTCGCAAAAGCGACTACGGGCGATAAAGAAGCGTAGAATAGTGGATTATCACCCGTAACACTCGACGTTGGTTTTCAGATTCTAACTGAAAACGAAAACCACAACAACAAAACACTTGCACGTGGATAACCAAGCTTTATACCTACTGTTATGATCGGCTTGTTTTATCATGTCTGCGACATCTTTCTCTGTTGGTGATTTGCCCAAGGCCCGCATAACCGTGCCCAGTTCTCTTGCGCAAATCACGCCATCCCTGTTTCTGTCAAACATATCGAATGCTTCGCGGTACTCTGGAAAAAATAATTAATAATAATTCTATGCACGCATGTTGTATGAGGATAATTATTTCTTCATTAGCGTCTGCATCCCCACGAAGAATATATATATATATATATATATATATATATATATATATATATATATATATATATATATATATATATATATATATATATATATATATATATATATATATATATATTATCACTACTCTAGTACAAACCCCACCCCTAACCCTCTCTCCAAAGGATTGTTGTGTATTGTTTCAAATATTTGCTTAAGCAAAACTGAATAAAGTGAATAATTTCTTCTTTCCGGGTAAAGATGACCAATTGTCCAATGCATCGTCCATACGTTCAAACGACCACCGTGAAGACTGCTAATTTATAAATTACAGGCTCTTTAGAAATCGAACATTCTTATAAAGTATAATGCTTATCAGTCTGGAATATGAGTAGACCTTGTCATCCTTATAAAGTATGTCAAAGTGGTATATTGGTAATTAATGAGTTAGAGTCTTCTTTACAAATTACGACATTTGATGTTTTCCGATCATCTATGTCGGCATTCCTATTGTAACAGAGGGTTTTAAACTAAAAAGAAAGACAGGTAACGTCATAAAACTGATGATATCACATTCTGCAGCTCTTCATCATGTTTAACATATCTACTGTGTAGTCAGAGAGACTGCAGAGAAAGAAAACGATACAAACACAAAATGTGGACTAATTTGGCTATGAATTCGGCATGACAATAATGCCAATTATCCTGGCACTGGATGTGAACATGAAACTCGCCGTACTGTTTTGTGTTATTCCCAGCTACCATCATAACCTTCGAACGATACATTCTGGCACTCAAAAAAAAAAAAAAAACAATACACTTCATGTGCTTATTATTTCATTTTAGAGATAACAGTATGTGCGTTTGTTTGTATGTCTATATATCGATATATCTGACTAAAGACTGATAAACAAATTAAAACAAATGAAGACCGAAACAGTAAAATATATGCATAGATGAAAAGACAATGTGCACTATCTTTTGCAAGGCCAAAAGGATATTCCAAACACCCTTAGAAAATGGGAATCCCCAAACACCCTTAGAAAATGGGAATCCCCAAACACCCTTAGAAAATGGGAATCTCCAAACATCCTAAGAAAATGTGAATATATTCGTCCTACAGGAGACACATTATTGTCGGAATGGTCAGCAAAAAGCTTATAATGACACTAGAACTCATCTTTTCGGATATCTTGAAAGTGATAAAAACTTATTCCTCGAAAAATTTAGTTCCACTGTATCAGAACATGCGTTCGACTGTTTCAACTAGACGAAATGAAACGTATGTGAAAACTTAACATCCTTGCTGGTCTAAATAACGAGGTAAAGCAAAATTGCATGAAAACTCTACTGTTCACGACGTTTTCGATTCTGAAATATTGAAATTGATACCAAGGCATATATGTAGTATAAATAAACATTTAAATCTACTACTGCACCCATGAAAGCACACATATGAGATTTTTAAAATAACAAAATCAAGCGAGACAAACTCCCAGAGCGTTTTGGTATTTTATAAAGCCAGACACGCTTCAAAATTCTAACTATTATTTGACATATATGAAAGGTATGAATACTTCTAATCATAATTAAAGCACCTGTCGTAACAATTCGATTACTATGAAAATACTGTTAGCGAAAAACCTAATCAGCCAGAGGAAGATCGCTTACATATTCCTGTTTCAGACAAGAAGTTGACTAAAAATATTAACAGAAACCAATCAGTTTTAATCAGTGTACGTCTGAAATAATCTTAACTTCCTTACACGCTTCTTTTAATAACATCTTTGAATATGTTTATTTTCATAAGCAGTGGAGTCAGATCGTCCATTATCATATGTAACAGAGTGGTGACAAGAGTGACCGAAGCATCTACTGAGGTACAATCCGTACTTGTACAATTTTCCAGGTCTTTACTGCTATTCTGGACACATATATCACTATGTGTGGAAGACAACATCATGACAAACGATCACCTGCATGAAAATTCCTCGACATACAACACTCGGTTTGCTCTTCAGGCTTTAATTCTAGCAATAAATTTCCAAATGAAAAAGTTGATTTTATTGATTTTGTTTTAGATATTAAAATAAACTTTAGGTAAATGATAGCAAGTAAAATTATGATTTTCACTCATAAATAAGGCGATGAATGGTAAACAGTAAATATTTAAGAGATGTGTGAATAATGGCACCCCACCCCATACATACACAACAATGTCTAACTGCTTATTTCGAGTGCGCACTAGGCACTTGGCAAGGACATATCTTGAGTCCTGTCATGTTTCCGCTCTTCAGTAATGATTTGATTACAAAGCTTAAGTATGACTGCAATACAGGCACATTTGTTTCAGAATATACTGATGATAGTTTTTGCAATACCTTATGATGATGTTATTGCGAACTGAACTGGTACAATAGGACGCCTGCAACAACAAACTATTGCTAATTAACATTTTTGTTTTCTAAAACTTGTAAGGCTATTACCCTAAAACTACAATCTAAAATGCACTGGTTTATGTTTTAGATCGAAATCGGTTGGGCGAAAATCATAGCAAATACTTTCAGCTCAGGCAGTGAAAACAACAGCACGTATTTTGAGTTACTAACGACCGTTCTAATGTAGATACAGTGATAAACAATTGCTTGCTATGGGTATTCAATTTGTGGATATGAATTTTCTATAGATACTGAAACTAGTGCAATATCATTTTTTAAAGCCAAATAAAAGAGAGCATATTTCGTTTCGGATTTACGTATGTCCGTTTAAATGAAGACGATGATGTAATGCAATTCTTCTCGCAATATATCAAAGCTCACATTCATATTTATTTTAGATACTGCTTTCATAAATTAAATATATTATATTGATTATAAGAAACCATTATTTTTATAACAATTCGGCGTTTCACCCCATACAAGTTTTAATATTTCAATAAAACAACGAATGAAGATTGTTGGCGGTGGTAGTACCTTTGAAGTATCTTACCGTGATGCTTTATAGACAAAAATGTATTTCGAAAATAAAATGGAACTTCATAACACCATGACGGGCATTCTATTAAATTTGTATTGTGTCTTATACAAAATTAAATATTGAAAAAAAACATTATTTGTGAAAAAAAGTCAGAAATGGTGGAGGAGAAGAGTTATTTAACTACCTGATATATAAACATTCAAGTTTGTTATTAAGGCCCCACTAACAACTAAAAAGAAAATAACGTGTCTACAATAGTGAATACGAACAAACATGTTACTTCTATACTATTACGCAATCATGTAGACTACGCAAAACCTACAACTGAGGCAAAAATTCGTTCGGAAAAATGGTTCTCCAGCATTGACGAACAAAACAAACTACTAGGGCACAATCGAACCAGGCAACAAACCATACATTATTAGATAATACTTGGTCAATTCAGACAAAACTAATGCACACAAATCCTAAATGTTGGGTTGTAGGTTGTTCCAAACGTTTGCGTGATAACATATATCACAATGACACCAGTAATGTGTACTGAATGATATATGATGTTGGTGATGCCCTTCATGTAGCTCAGAGAGAAACAACATTTTCATAACATTTCTGGAATGTCACTACTTTGGTAATTGAATGGTGAAGTTGTTACTTATGCTGTGACTGTTAGTACTGTCTTTTCTACTTTTGGTTCAGTCGGTTTAGGTTCTCTTTGAAGTCTTAATGACTATTGCAAATGTTACAATCATTCCCACGCAAGTAGACCGTGACTCT
>JAQISU010001243.1:2180467-2192967 GCA_029339505.1 Unio delphinus | reverse complement strand
ATTAAACATAAATATATGAAAGTTTATCAAAATGTATACAGATAACCAGAAAACACGTGCTTGTTTTATGATACCATGTTGCAATTGTTCGTGCGTGTATAGATTCTTCAAACGCTAAATACTTAAAATTCAAGCAAATATTTTACGATAAACAGTTTTTAAAAAAAAAAAAATAATTAAATGCTTATCGATGCAATAATTATTTGACTGAAAAGATATCGATTTCACACGAAACCTCACTTGTATATCTAATGTACGTAATGCAAGTTGAAAACAAACAAAAACATTACTTAAAACTGTCATTCAAAAGGTTGTGTTTTAACAGACCAAAATTTAGTCTGTACTCCATTTTAATATATATCTTAATAGGAAAAAAATTCAGGAAAGTTTTATACGTTACGTATGAGTCGATTTCCATTGAGACAAAATTCGAAACAAACGTATTTTAAATCGAAAGACATTTTAAGAAATGAAATAATGCATTGTTTTCCCCCAAAATATATTATGTAAAATTAAAAGGAGAATAAAAAAATAATGCATTTTAGTAACAAGCCTATTATGTGTAATTTTTTTTATATTTTTTTCTACACGTTTACTGTCTTTCCTCGCTTATAATAAGCGTCCAACTGCGAAATTAAACAGACCCATATCTGCAGTCATATAATGCGTAGGTAGATCTGGGTCTGTGCCGTTTGCTCGGAGTAATCAGTGGAGAAAAAAAAACATATATCCTAATCTGTATGCGCATTACGCTACGGCAGATCACGATCTGTATTCTTTGCTTTTTGACTCGACTTATAAGCAAGTACAGACGATATGCATATAATCTTTGCGAGTTAAGCGACGGAATTAAGTTTTCTAAAATAGTATTTGCATACAAATATTGTTGCAAAATATCGAACATCAGCGGTATATATGTACGCCGAGAATTTAGATTCGCGAAAATTTGTATGTCGATAATTTTTTTTATTCGCAAAAGCCATAAACAGTAAAATACCATAATTGTTTTTAAAATTTAAATTGCTTTATCTATATCTTCTTTACAACAAATATTCAGAATTAATTGTATCTACCATCTTTGACTAAATCAACACAATGGTCGCTCTCTGTCTTTAAAAATGACACATTTGGAGAATATCTTTGCCTTTATTATGAAAATTCATGGAAAGATAGTCTTTGTCCATAAGATGAATTATTATTTTAAAATGTTCGATAGACACACTGACGGGTGACTATTTCTATCATTTTAGAATGTACAAATCTTCAGACCACCAACGCGCCGTGCACAATAACTAATCTGTATCAATCAATTAACTAAAAACCGCTTAGAGAGGCTATGCCAATCGGCCTTAAGTAGCCCACCTTTAGTTCTATACAATCACTTAGAACTAAAACTTATCGGAGGCCATTTTTCTCTAAACGGCTGGTTGAATCCCAGGTGTAATAATCGGCGTTTCGTTGATCGTTTCTTGACTTTGAATTAAATTATATCATTATACTCGATTGATCGGGCATCATTTATTTTCAACAAAATCGGTTTAATCATTGAACTATTGAGATATCGGATAGCCTGGGTTAAGAATTCCCCTTTATGCAATATTGTTAAACAGAACAGGTAAATATTTATTGTGGTTTCACTCTAGTCTCTATGATCTGGTATGTTATACGAGATTTGATAAATTTATTCGAATTCAAGATGCATTTTATCCACTGAAAATCAATTACAATTTGTCTCATTAGTGATGCTGCTGCTGCTGCTGCTGCTGATTATTATTATTATTATTAGTAGTAGTAGTAGTAGTAATAGTAGTAGTAATATTAGTATTGTTATTATTATTATTATCATTGGTGTTGATAATGATGATGATGATGATGATGATGATGATGATGATAATGATGATGATGATGATGATCATCATCATCATCATCTTCATCATCATCATCATCGTCGTCGTCGTCATCATCATCATCGTGTTGTTTTATCGAATATAATGATAAATATCTCATAGTGACACTTTACATTTGTGAGATGTTTGTACAGATGACATTCTTTTCGAGACACTAATACAAATTGATTCTTAATGTCGTAGTGGAGGAATGAGAACTTCAAGCATGATAAAAACTGGTTCAAAATTAAAATGAATTATTTATAATTCTCTAATCAGTCTACTTCAACATAAAATCGATTTTGAAATCAATATATGTGAATATACTTATGTTCGTGGTAAGACATTCTCTCTACATTAGCTCATAAATATCTACCTTTTCAACATATATTTTCGAAGAGATGACTATCATTGCATTAACAATAACCTGTCTGTCAGTAGTTCCTTACCATACCGAAATCTCATGTGGCCAGAGCAATCAATTATATACCCTTTGTTTGAAACATTTCATGCTACAAAGTCCACACACTAAAGTAATTCTGTGTTTTTTAATTGGTTGGAATCAGATATTTACTACGAGTTTATACACAGCTTTGGTTAACAAGCAAACTAACGTGACACTGAAATGTATATAAACACATCCAGATGCTAGTTTGGGCTAACCTTTCAGTTAATGCCGAATTACACGGGTTGTTGGGACTGACGTTATCTGGGCTGGTTTTGAGATATAACCTTTAGTCTGTTATAATACCAGTCACCGTACTATGTAAATACACATTTCTGCTCTATAATAACTCTTTCTGACTCACATGGTCTTAGGAATTAACATTACGGCTACAACACCGTAGCAAAAGAGAAACAGCACGACATATTTTTATTTATTTAAAAGAGATAACATAATATCCACACAACACTTGACATGAATTATTTTTAAAAAAACATAATGACTTTTTTTGTACTTCGGTCTATGAATAAAATATACACACGCGCAAATCAAAATTAAACAAATCAATCTCAACAGCTACTTATCAAATTTATGTATACTTTTAATCATGCAGTGGACGTCTTTTGGTGTAACTTCTTTTAATAAGTACAATACTAGTATATAGTGTATACATGTACACTGTACTAGTACAATACTAGTATATAGTATATACATGTACACTGTACTAGTACAATACTAGTATATAGTATATACATGTACACTGTACTAAGTTTTAGTAAAAGTAAAAGGTTTATATGAAATATTTTCAAAGCTGACTTTTTGGATGTCCGTTCCATTTATTTAAATAACAAATCTTTAATACGATAAAAGTTGCTTCTAGATTGATAATACTCATTAAGTGAGTGCAGCTTTATTGGAAATGTTAATTAGTTTGAAAATTAGTCTGTATAAATTGTTATTATCACCAACCATTCATTTATGCAGAGCTTTTAGTCTATTTATTTATTTCGAAAGAATAAATATGGAAGTCACAATCCAAATAGACAAATGAGACATTTATATTATTGTTTCATAAAAATGGTTGATTGCGCTGTTAAAACTGATGCATACGCACGGCCAGAAATCGAGAGAGTGAATTTAAATTTTTAGGTTGTGTGATATATTTTTAGGCAAATTTCTATTTCTACTAGTATTTATTTCACACAAGAAAATTTACTAAATTTAATAGTTATTTTTAGAATATAGATGAGGAACTCCTTTTCCTCTTCTTCCTCTTTTCATTATTATTACTATTACTATTATTATTATTATTATTATTATTATTATTATTATTATTATTATTATTATTATTATTATTATTATTATTATCCAAACAATTACAAGGGTACAAACTGTGATAAACTTGCTTATAGTTTAGAAGCATATTAAGCTCCTTGCAGGTATATATGATGATTTTTAGGTATATATGATGATATTTAGGTATATATGATGATATTTAGGTATATATGATGATATTTAGGTATATATGATGATATTTAGAATAGGTCTATCATTACAGATAATGTGGAAATAAAGAAAACAAGATCATGTTAAAACAGCTAAAATTATTCTTGTACGTACTATAGTCGAAATTTAACAATTGCAGTTATCAAAATGATGATGATGATGATGACATTGGTAAGAATAATGATGTAGTAATATATATATATATATATATATATATATATATATATATATATATATATATATATATATATATATATATATATATGTTAACTGTATACAATTTTATATCAAATGTGTTTATTTAAAGACAGTGTCATGTATTTTACTATTATTACTATTATCATTATCATTATTATTATTATTATTATTATTATTATTATTATTATTATTATTATTATTATTATTATTATTTTTATTATCATCATCATTTTAATCTCAACGTTTAATTTAACTGTTAAACGAATTATCTGTGTTGGTATGTTGTGTTGATATATCTTCAAAGGTTTGCTACTAAATTAGAATAGACAGCAGAGGACAGCTTTTGATGTGTAGAATGTTGAGTCAAAGATAATTACAGAGGACAAGAACGAATTGTTTTCTCGTGTAGAAAATACGTTACCGTGGATAATTGCACCAAACAATCAATAGCGCACAATCCAAGTGTGTTTTTAGAAGGGTTATTAAATTAGAACTGTCATTTCAAACTGCCATTTGTCAAGAGAAAAGCGACCAAATTTTACTAACCATTAACAAACGAGGGCCTTTTAATATCCTTTTAGAATTGCCCCCGATCAGCATTTCGCTGTTTGTTTTACCAAACTCATGTACGCAGTCTGCTAGTACAACTTTCAGATATCATATCTTAGAAAGTGGCGAAAGAAAATATCTAATAGATAAGACCAAAAAAAAAAAAAAAACAGGCTGCGAAAGAAAAGTCTTCTTAATTAGTCAGACTTCAAACTTATTAAGTTACAAGACAAATACAAGTTCCTCATATTTGTGTCAGATACATGCATACTGAAGTTATAATCAGATAATTAATTATTGAAAATTATTATGGCTAGCAATTTCTTTAAAAAAATTAAATCCCGTTTTATGTTTTTTTTAACATGTAAACTGGTCTTGTTATTGAGTTTGTTATTTTGCTAAGCTTTATAATAATAATAAAATTAATAATAATAATAATAATAATAATAATAATAATAATAATAATAATAATAATAATAATAATAATGGTTACATGAAAAGCTAATATAGAGTAGTTAAAAGATGGGGTTTTGTCCAACACTATTTTCTCACCACAGCTATTTTGTGGGAAAATATATGTTGATGCAATGAAAATGGACAGAGACGTACTTACACCGATTTGAATTGTCGGTATATTTTAGTCGAACACCAAGGAAAATGAAATCAGTATGTAAAATCTGTTAATTAACTTTATGACAGTTTAGCGAATTGGAAAGAAATGATGAATGCAAATGAAAACGATGGAAAAAAGCTTGTAATATGTAGCATGATAGTCAGTTTTATCCATGTTGCATTCTTATAATTGAGTCATTTGACACAGGAAACGACACAGGGTTACATTTTTTCTTGTCTGAACTGATGATACAATACCTTTATTCTGTGACAAGGAAAGTTTCCTTTTTAACAGTTGCCGACAATGTGCAAAATGGTTTAGGAAACATCCCAAAATTACAAAGTGCAAACCATATATTACGCCGAACGTAAGGAAAACGTAACCGTGAATCAAATATAGACCGTTTGTTTCGTTTATCAACATCAAAGGTACATAATTTTCTCATTCAGCAAAAGTGAGGCGTACAGATCTAGTACAACAACTCAATTAGGCTATAGTAAAGATATAATCTAATTAAATTGATTATTCTGTTAGACAGTGATGAAAGAATGCTGTCTTTCTTCGCCTTTTCATATTTCCATTAAATTCGGATTTGTGCGTTATTATGACATGGACAAGAAAGACCGTAAACTAATTTTCTTTTGCAATTTATATTTATGGAATGTACGTAAGTACTTTATCACCCCAAAACTGTACACGTTTTCTTAAATACGACACGAAGCACTGCTTTTTAAACGACACGAGTATTTGAAACGTTAGCATATATATTGGAATAAATCCCTATGATGAGCTAAGAATTTGATCAAGGTGGTGGTACCATCTCAGAAGTCAAATGTTTATCAGTTCATATTATGGGATAACAGTCTGGACTAAAAACACACAACTGTGTTTGCCCTAATACGTTACAAGTGGAAGAAGGACTTAATAATGATATCACTTACCTGAGTAGTGGTAAGGGTCCATTTCAGAAGTATGGTGTATATTTCTATCCCCAGCCACTCAGACACACAGTGGTGAAGTCACCACTACAACACAACTACTGAAACCAGATCGCTTCAAATCCTCGATACTCGCTTTTCCTTCCCTGGATCATCAAGACGATCACTCTAGAGAGAAATACGAATATTAAAGTTAGTGTGTATGACAGACAGAACCCGCATTAGTTTCTCTACGTAGTAAGCTATCTATGGCTATGCCCCACCCCCTACCTTCAGCGGCTTTGTTCGTCGTATCTCTATACAGACTTCTGTGTTGTCGGCATCGGCCCGTAAACTTGTTTCTGTTAGTCGAGTTTCTTGATTGGGCGGTATCAATACAGAGGCGACATGCATTGGTAATTTGGCCTAACAAGCAGACTGACTTTCGATTATGCGATTGTGAAACTGTTGATACGGGACTATAATCTGGATACAGTCTGTGGAAATAGATCAGTATTTTCCAGATTCTTCACACACTTGCAGTTTATCAATACAAATCCAAACGGCAGAACGGACATGCCATTGACTATTATTAAATGTTTATTTTCTGTTTGCAAATCAGATAGTTTGATACAGATTATCAGCATTGCAAGTCTTCTCTCGACAAATTTAATTTTCAAACTAAAGGGATGGTGGACTATAAGGTCGTGACTGAGAGTTTATTTGAAGTGTTTAGGGTTACCAGGTTATTCTTTAATACCGGGAACATAGCATACTGGATACGTTGTTTTTACAGTTACAGAGATCTGATTAGGGACCCTGAGTTTGAAACGCAAAACCATCTTTCTTTAATGAAACTCTGTAGGAAACGAGTCCCTGTGTAGCGGAAGAAGCGGTATCTTTTTCATACTAACTCTAGTAAATAGTTGCCACCAACGATGTTCGCAAAAGGAACCCATCCAATTTACATCAATGTCAATATCCATATTTAATTTTCAAAAGTAGTATATGCCAAACTATCGCAGAGAAAAATGTTGGAAAATTTAGTACGTCATTCTCTAATCAGAGAGATTACCATTAAAACAGAAGTTTCTTTTAAATTAGTGGTTACTTTTCTACAAAACGGTCTGGCAAATTTTAGTAGCATTAACAGTAACTATTAGCATTAGTATTAGTAAACGACAACGTCTACAGCAACACTTATTATTATTATTATTATTATTAGTAGTAGTAGTAGTAGTAGTAGTAGTAGTAGTAGTAGTAGTAGTAGTATCAAATTAGATACTTAAGGAATATATTTGAAGATACAGCAACAAAGAATCAACTAAAGTTAGATGCGATAGATAGATAGATAGATAGATAGATAGATAGATAGATAGATAGATAGATAGATAGATAGATAGATAGATAGATAGATATAATTCATATATATATATATATATATATATATATATATATATATATATATATATATATATATATATATATATATATATATATATATATAAATTTTGTTTATTTTACTGACAGATACAATTGTTCCATTGTGTTAAATATTAATTTAAACATTTCGGGGGGGACATTGTATAACTTTTATATATATATATATATATATATATATATATATATATATATATATATATATATATATATATATATATATATATATATATATATATATACATGCGCGCGTGTGTCTATGTGTTCTGTGCCCAATCTATGTGTTTATATATATATATATATATATATATATATATATATATATATATATATATATATATATATATACATGCGCGCGTGTGTCTATGTGTTTATTTTTGAATGTATAATACTTTACTGAATATGGTAAACGACAACAGAAGTTTTAAATATACAATAGTGGTAAAGGATGAAGAGTATATATATATATATATATATATATATATATATATATATATATATATATATATATATATATATATATGTAGCTCTGATGGTGTTGTTGATGGTGCTATCAGTAGTAGTTACAGAAGTAAAATAAATATGTCTAGTTGCGGTATTGGTGTTTGAGCTAGTAGTAGTCGCTAGTAGTAATATTAGTAGCAGCAGCAGTAGTAGTATTATTAGTACTAGTAGTAGTAGTGAAAAGTAGAGAACAAATATTTTTAATTGAGGCGGTGGTGGTGGTAGTAGTAGTAACAAGATTTTACTTTCTCCCCATATTTGGTAGCAACATTAATATTTCATATTTAATTTCACTCGTTGATCATTCAAGCTTTGGAATAATATAACTTCCACAGAGCGCTTGGTAGAATACATTATATAAGTAATTATACTGCATAAGTCAAAATTATAATTTTTTGGACCAGCAATAAAGATGTGGAGGCACTGATTATAATCTGTCCGATACCCTATATTAAGTAGAATCTCTCCGATCTCAAGAAAAAATATCAAGCAAAATCTGTCGGATACAATATATCAAGTAGAATCTGTCCGATACTATATATCAAATAGAATCTGTCCGATCTCAAGCCAATATGAAGCAGAATCTGTCCGATACCATATATCAAATAGAATCTGTCCGATCTCAAGCCAATATGAAGCAGAATCTGTCCGAAACCATATATCAAATAGATTATATACGATCTCAAGCCAATATCAAGCATCTGTTGTATATTCTGTGCCCAATTTTTTTGTGCAAGGCCACTCTCACATAACTAGAAAAAAATACAACCCACACATAGCACATAAAATCTGAACAGACTTCAAAATATTGTGCGATCTCATTTCGACTAGGTTGCCATCATTGTCAAATGGATCTATTTTAGCTGCAACTTGCTAGGGATCGTTTATGTCGAAAGCTAAGCATATGGCGAACTGAACTTTCCGTTCTACTTCACTGTCCAAACCATGCAAATTTAGAAATTAAACATTTTTATTTATCTTTCAAAAACAGAATCATCCCAAACGTTAGTAGAGGGGCATGAAACAAAGATATTATACTTGCAATATTCTGGTTGGTAAAACAAAAAAGTTCACAAAACGACTTGATGAAATAATTATAACTATTCTTTATGAATCGTATTTATTTCCACAAGTTCTTCTTAGCTACATTTATGTGTGCATAATTTACTTTGTTTGATTATTGCTGTTTCATTACTCATGTTGCAGAGACAATCACACACGCACACGTACACACGTACACACATACACACATACACACGCATATATATATATATATATATATATATATATATATATATATATATATATATATATATATATATATATATATATATATATATATACATACATATACATACATACATACATACATACATACATACATACATACATACATACATACATACATACATACATACATACCAGATCCCAAATCGCGAGGAGGTTAAGGTGGATCGCCGAGGTTCTCCAGAATTTTTAGTGTGGCAAAACGTATCTAAATATGGAAACGTGGTCGTGGGGTTCAGAAAAATCTATTTTTTAGGGTCGCGCCAAATATAAGTTGGCTACTTATTTTTCTGATTATTTGTGGAATCAATAATGGATGTGTGGATACACGAGTATATGAAACCTATTGTACCAATGTAACTACCCTACTTAGAGAAAACTCAGATCTCGATCACATGCGCTCTAAACCATTCGGCATGCGTTCATTACCTAAAATCGGTTGAACTTGGTAGAAGGAAAGGTTTTTATAAGAATGGGGAACAACTCGCAAACCAAGTTGAAATTAACACCAATCTAAACGCACAAACCCACTTGATTTCTGTTTAGTATAAGTGTTAAACACCCGTGTCTCAGCGAATGAATTCTCGTGCACATGGAGTCATTACCTTCGACCTTGTTCTAGCCATTTTGGTCATGGGCGCCTAGACGTGCGGGTTTGTGCTCTGGTATATGCACACAAACTATACCTATCTAACCACTTCGAGTATTATTGGTATTATTTTGAATAAATGTCTTTCATATAATATGGATCCAGACATACGCGCTTCTCTCTCACTTCGATAATTATATCTGCAAGTTCTGGCAATTCCTAAAGTATATCATCGCTGATTGGATTTTTAGGTCCTTTGAACCATACAATTCTTTCGATCATGACATAACACCTGTTACATACCTGATACATACCTCACGTTATCGCTCACGCCTGTGTTTAGCTAATCTGTAGTACTGCTGTTCGAAATTTCTTTAAAAAGGCCATTTCTCTAATAATCAAAAACAGACTTACTTCTTATCATATTAGAATAGTTATGGCCATAGTGTGAGATTTTAGTTTATTTTTTTTATTTTATTACATTTTATTTAAAACACTGCTTGGAGTCTTCAAACTTATTCTTTTTCTCAAATATTTATTACGTCTTATTTGCATTTTATTTCAAAACATAAATTAGAAAAGTTTGTAAATTATAACAGACATCAGAAAAAGTGTAATTGTGTTTTAATTTGGTCTGACAAATCATAAATGCTTCAGTCCGTAAGAAATACATACATTAATAAAAATGTAATTTAAAAAGAGAAAAAAAAATATACGCGTAGCAAATATTATATGTTAATACATGTAGACTATGAAAGAGATATCACCAAACATATAGTGTCGCTTTGAACATTTTGAATGTTAAATGTCTGCAAATTACTATAAAAAACATTTTTAGCATTTCTTATACTTATGTATGCCTTACGAGTTTTATATTCTATACACAAGACGTTTGTTTTATATGGTCAAGATTTTGTCTTAGTTTATTCCCCACGACAAGTTTATTTTATACCTCGAACATTTTGTATTCTATGTCAAAAGGTGTTTGTAATTTATGCCCTAAGAATTTTTTTATTTGCCCCTAGGTTTGTTTAATTATATTGTTTCTAGACATTTTTTATAATTCAAAGCCCCAAGATTTGTATGTTCTATACCCCAGCAAGTTTACCATCTATGCACCAAAAGTTGTGTACTCTATACCCCACGAATTTCGTATTGTATGACCTAAGAATTGTGTATTCTACGTCTCAAGATTTGCGTATTCAGTGCCCCAAGAACTATGTATTCTCTCACATCATTTGTATAATCTATGTCCCAATACTTGTATTATATGCCTCAAGAGTTTCGTATTCTGTACACCAAGACAAGAATATTTTATAACCAAAGATTTTCGAATTCTGTACACCAAGACTAGAATATTTTATAACCAAAGATTTTCGTATTCTGTACACCAAGACTAGAATATTTTATAACCAAAGATTTTCGTATTCTGTACATCAAGACTAGAATATTTTATAACCAAAGATTTTCGTATTCTGTACACCAAGACTAGAATATTTTATAACCAAAGATTTTCGTATTGTGTACATCAGACTAGAATATTTTATAACCAAAGATTTTCGTATTCTGTACACCAAGACTAGAATATTTTATAACCAAAGATTTTCGTATTGTATACATCAAGACTTTTGAACGACACAAGTAACATCCGTCTGATATAGCAAGAAAACAAATATTATATATATATATATATATATATATATATATATATATATATATATATATATAT
Source organism: Unio delphinus (assembly GCA_029339505.1). Lineage (NCBI taxonomy): Eukaryota > Metazoa > Mollusca > Bivalvia > Unionida > Unionidae > Unio > Unio delphinus. Next base: position 2,181,304 of record JAQISU010001243.1, on the reverse strand, counting down.
ATATATATTCCTTAATCAATGAGGTATACATGCAAGGTATATAAATGAACTGTGAATCACGTCCAAGTGATTGTTAATAATTCATAGGAGCTTGGATTAGACTCTCTCAGTCATATAGCCACCACTGTCAGCCTTGTATCTACATTTTGGAACATATCTGTCATCCACGCGTTATCTCAATATTTTATTTCCTTTACATAGAAGCTCAATGTTTAAGTTTTAAAATTACAATCACTTTCAACATGAAAAATTCTTCATCGGTAAATTTAAAATTTTATTTAAAAAAGACATCTCGAAGTTTTCCAGTTTTCATGCAGCAAAAACAGTTATTTTACCGAAAATGGGGTTTCAAGAACTAGAAATTAAAGAAACAATAATATCCAGCACATATTTGTTAAACGATTCAGTAACTCAGTACCCAGAGCAACTGCTTATTTGAAATAATGCGGATATATATATATATATATATATATATATATATATATATATATATATATATATATATATATATATATATATATATATATATATATATATATATATATATATATATATTAGCAAATAGTTTAATCCGAAAAGTGTATCTATTGATTATTTTACTTTCAATAATTTCAGGTGATACAGACATTCAATATGTTTGGATGCAAGGCTTTTCTTTACTGAATGTGTTAGCAATATTGGTTATTACTAAAATAAAAAGGTAAAGGTACAAAATTACAGTATCAATAAGTAAATAGTCAGTGCATAAAAAACAATTTAAAAAAAAAATAAAACAACGTGAAATATATTTAGAATATATTTTTTTCTCTGTCATTCACTAAGCATAGAATATGTGTT
>JAQISU010001243.1:2140467-2177967 GCA_029339505.1 Unio delphinus | reverse complement strand
GAAATGGATATACAAAACCGATACCTTCAAAACATTGGTCTAAAATTCCGTTGAAATGTAAATTGTTTTCCATAGGAATACTTAAACGAAACGTTTCTTTAAAAGCAATACCTATATCAACAATGTTACAAACCAAATCATAATAACTGAAAAACAAAAAGGATTGGTATTAATTTAATTTACACACGGTTTATCGGGCAATGCACACAATAAAATATCTTTTAAAAATATAATTTATTTTAAAGTTTACATTATATCGCTTAATATTTAAATAACACTAAAGACAACAACAAAAATATGTAAACTCCTTAAAATAAACATTTTTAATAGGTTTCTGTTCGAAATTTTAGAAATGAAATTAAAAATTCACCAAAAATGACTCGTCAGCCGTTACTTATTAACACTATCTTGGTAATTATATATTTATGTATATAATGATGACAATAATATTAATATTTTCTATTCCACTAGTAAACTTGTTGGAAATATTCAACACAGCCAGTTTAGAAACTGTAAAGTCTAAATGAGAAATCGGTTGATAAGTAAATAGATAAATATAGAGCACTGTACCTTTCTTATTTGGATTTTATGAGTAAGATGTGGAGTACATCGCTCGCTCTAATCAGGTCTTCATTACGACGAGCAAATTAAACAAAAATATCTGCAGAAACTATTCGGAATCATCGAATGTCTGACATTGCCAATTATTAAGAAGCACCGTACAATCACTGTTTGCAATCACTGGTTGTATTTATTACACCACATGTATCTGGTTTGGTTCTTGTTCTCAGTCGCATACTGTGTTTGTTGTTGATCATTATATATCGCACTACCCTATCCTCTCTCCTGAGTTCGATTGACTGTAGCTTCCCAAATGAATGGCATGTAATTTATAATTTAAAAAATCTTGTACGAGAATGCAATGCATTTATCGTTGTACGATTAATGCAATTTAAAAATAATCTGAATAATGCTTTCATTGTTCAAAGCGTTTAAAGCTTGTCGGCATTGTGTTACCATTCTATTATAAACCTAGGCAGTTTCAAATTTCAATAAATCAAGGGTTTTCTTGGGGGGGGGGGGGTAAATGAAGAATGCTTGTCAAATATCAAAAGATTTTGGGTCATGCATTATGTAACTGCTTTTATTGTTAAAGGATAACGTTCCCATGAAGTGACCGAGCAAAAGCAATTTAAACTGATATCGTTTGAAGAGGAGCTCAATATATGTAAAATTTAACCGATTCGGTCGAATGCACTGCCGTAACGAAGTTATTTTGCAACTTTATTCTGTATATGTAAAACGCAAGCAGATATTTGTGTCCTTAGTACATACGGTGTTCTCGAAAAAGGAATACTGATAATCAACTAATTTTATATGGACCAAGGCTATATTTTAAAAAATATATATATTTGTTAAGGTGATTTGTGTAAGAGAGAGAGAGAGAGAGAGAGAGAGAGAGAGAGAGAGAGAGAGAGAGAGAGAGAGAGAGAGAGAGAGACGGGGGATGGGATGTAATTATCTCAATGTGCTAATCAGGCTAATCAGCTCTTGTTGAATACTGTTATAGGATATACCAAAATTATATTGTTTTCTCAGAATTTTCATGGAGATTTGATAACCAGTAAGGATTGTTACTTAGAGATTGAGTTAGAAGTTTAAACACTTAACACTAATTTAATAAAGTAAAATGACATGAAAATATTTAAATGAATATAATATGAAAATGTCAGTTAAATCATTCTGCAACAAAATAAAACAAAATAACCAACACAGTGTTTAAACAATTTCCACCTGCATCCGCAAACATTCTCGCCGTTACTTATTCATTAATATGTTAAAAATCACAACATTCTTTAACAATTAGGAGCAATTTTCTTAAGTGATTCTTGGAATAGAAAAAATTCAATTTAAAGCTCGAATTGTATGTATGTATGTATGTATGTATGTATGTATGTATGTATGTATGTATGTATGTATGTATGTATGTATGTATGTATGTATGTATGTATGAATGTCTTTTTAATATGGAGTCTCGTTATATATGCAGTCAAATCATTGGTATAAATATTAAACAATTTGCAGATCACCTCTTTTTTTCCATAAAATTTAATTTCTGCATAAGGCACATGATGGTGTTACAATCTTGATGTTCCAAGTGATACTGTTATCGATATTTGTGTCGATATTGACAATCAAGGTAAATACACTCGTTATTTCGTTTTTCGTTCATAAATAAAATCCAGAAAAGAAACATTGATCAATAAAATTTAACAGCTGATTCGATGTTCTGTGATTAACCACTAAGCCACCGGAGGCGGTTAACTTCATATATATATATATATATATATGCAGCATTGACTACAAATGTAAGCAATATACTGTAAACGATACATTTTCGGGATTGTCTTTCTAAGTAATATGGAGTAGTATTGACTACAAATGTAAACAGTACACAGTAATTTACACATTTTCTGTATTGACTATGTCAGTAATATGGAGTATTGACTACAAATGTAAACAGTACACAGTAAATTACACATTTTCTGTATTGACTATGTCAGTAATATGGAGTATTGACTACAAATGTAAACAGTACACAGTAAATTACACATTTTCTGTATTGACTATGTCAGTAATATGGAGTATTGACTACACATGTAAACAGTACACAGTAAACGATACATATTTGGGATTGGAGTACAGACTACACATTGAAACAGTACATTCTAAACGACTTATTTTCTGGATGGTCTGTGAGTAATATGGGGTACTTACTACAAACATGAAAAGATTTTCAATTTTAATGACGTCATTGTTTTAAGAAGACTGGATAAAACAACACAAAAGAAAACCCTAGTTCTTCTTTAAGGAATAAATGATTAGATCATGTTATTTCATGAAATATTGTGGAGACAAACATGATATCATTGTGGAGATAAATACTGTGCAATTGTGGGGACAAATATTGTGTGATTGTGGAGACAAAATTGTTTAATTCTGGGCACAAATATTTTGTCGTTGTGGAGACAACATTGTCTTATTGCAGAGGCAAACGTTTTGTTAATGTTGGTATAAACATTGTGTCATTGTGGAGACAAACGTCGTGTCATTGTGTCGATAAACATTGTGTCATTGTGTAGAGACACATTGTGTCGAGAAACATTGTTTCATTGTGTAGAGACACAGTGTCGCTGTGGAGACAACCAGTGTGTCATTGTGTAGAGACATATTGTGTCGAGAAACATTGTTTCATTGTGTAGAGAAACAGTATCGCTGTGGAGACAACCAGTGTGTCATTGTGTAGAGACACATTGTGTCGAGAAACATTGTTTCATTGTGTAGAGAAACAGTATCGCTGTGGAGACAACCAGTGTGTCATTGTGTAGAGACACATTGTGTCGAGAAACATTGTTTCATTGTGTAGAGCATCAGTGTCGCTGTGGAGACAACCAGTGTGTCATTGTGTAGACTCATTATGTCGAGAAACATTGTTTCATTGTGTAGAGAAACAGTGTCATTGTGGAGACAAATAGTGTGGCATTGTGTAGAGAAACATTGTGCCACTGAGGAGACGAACATGGTATGATTGTGGGAACAAACGTCGTGTCATTTTGGAGACAAATCTCGTGTAATTGCGGAGAAAAACAGCGTGGCATTATGGAGACAAACAACGTGACATTGTGGTGATAAATATTGTCATGTTGGTGACAAACATCATGTGACTGTGGTAATAGACATCGTCTCTTTGTGGAAACAAACATTGTGTCGGTGTGGAGACAGACGTTGACTCATTTGTGGTGACAAACATTGTATATAGGTATTCTGAGGTTTACAAGGCAATACGATTCTAAGTCTCCAGTACAAAATATTTTCAATATTAAGAAGGCAAAAAAATTAAACGGACAGACCCTCTCTCTCTCTCTCTCTCTCTCTCTCTCTCTCTCTCTCTCTCTCTCTCTCTCTCTCTCTCTCTCTCTCTCCACAAGCTTACATATATAAATGCGAGAATGATCAAAATACACCGTCCAATATTTCTACACCTTTAAGAAATAACGTCTGCGAAAATGCAAATACATTTAATAATTTGTTTGACATTACAAAACCGACATTAAAATAGAGTTGCTATAATTCCTTGAAGTTCTTTTTATTATTATTATTTTATTATTATTATTATTATTATTATTATTATTATTATTATTATTATTATTAATATTATTATTATTATTATTATTATTATTATCATTATTATTATTATTATTGGCTCAATATTTTATGTTAACATTGTGCGTACTATTAAACATGAAGTGTTCATGTTGTCATCGATTCAAAATAGATGTGAAATACGATATTCTTCCGTTTTATTTTCAAATACATTTAGAACAAATCGATGTAAAATTCTCTAAAACAAACTGTTCGCAAGGAAATACAATCCTTTTTTTCTATCGACAAAGATTACTTAATAAAAGCCGTTTTGCAGCTTCAGACGTGTAATAAATGCGGATTTCAGGTGTTTCATTAAAACTTCATTGGACATTATGAATTTACCGAAGCTGATCAATATCATGAAATTATTAACCCTGAAGTACACACTTTTCATAGATACTACGACTGAAATATCACGAAGCTGCCAAATTGACGAAAGCTCGCACACATATAAAGCATACGCTTCCATTAACAGAAATGCGTGGCAAATACTCCATCATCCGAATAGCTGAATATTCTTAAATGTGCTAAAATCTATATGGAAAAGTAATTTTCCTTGCACATTATTTGACATAGTTTGGTGGAAAAAAGAAGTATGGATGCTGTTATGCTGTCTGTGTGGTAGACCAGCCAAGATTACCGGGAACGAAATACTTGAAATATAGAATAAGCTTTGCTGGCAGCTCTAATTGTTCCTGCATCTGCCAAACGGAGTGATCCGGTGCACAAGAAAATGAGAGTTCATTAGAAGCTCTAGCGGTCATACACTATCCCACGGGTGCGAACCTTGCTCCGTGCGTAGTGAAGATACTTGGAATAGTCATTATGTATTATCACTACGAGGGAGGATTTTCTTAAGGTGTGGTCCTAGTTTAGCGTGTTAAGTACATCAGAGTTGATGACGAACTTACACTAGATGGTTCTTGCAGTGCGTGCTGATGAAATGGAGCAGAGGGGGTTAATACACGTGATACACGTTTCACTGTCACGTTATCTTCCCCTCCACCTGTTCACTTGTTGCGGCCTTGAAGGTAAAAAGGCGAAACCATGCGCTGTAGGGCGTGCTTTTATTAAAGTTTCTTATGTTCTTAACGGAGTTATTATCACCTACATCCATGAACCTGCTTTTGATTGTGATAGTAAAGTGAAACTGTCAGCTCGTGGCTGAGGAGTAATATCTAAATTAATTAGCTAACACTTATAATACTTTATAAGAAAATGGGGAATACCCATAAAATTCATTATATGGATACATTTACCTCAATCCGTTAATCGAATGGCACAAAGACTAAACATCTAGAAAGACACTAAGAATGACATATATATATATATATATATATATATATATATATATATATATATATATATATATATATATATATATATATAGAGAGAGAGAGAGAGAGAGAGAGAGAGAGAGAGAGAGAGAGAGAGAGAGAGAGAGTTTCATACGTGCAGGCTGTTTACCTAAAAAGTGTTTATTGTTCTTTACAATTTTGTGAAGTTCTTTAAAAAACAATATTTTAAAACATAAAATGCTTTATTTCCTTTTTGCAATCAGTACAGATCGAGATCATGGTTGTAAGGTTATACATTTCTTGGTAATTCTGGATAGAGAAATACTTCCGTTCACCAAATACATATTTTGTGGTGTGTATGTTAGTTCTGAAGACCATTCTTTGTTTTAAAGGTTTCTAAATCATCTTCGTTATTGTATGTCATTAGGAACGTTATTCCAGAAATATAACGGTGATGGGATTAATTATTTTTTCAAATACTTCTATTCTTAATAAATGTCAAATCTCAAATGAAGATGGTTTATGGAGTCATGCTGTACATTTTTATCAACATTTTATAATGCTAATTATGTCAATCATTTAGAAAGAAGACCTTCCACAACATTTAAAATGTTGTTCGTTGAGGCTCTGCGATTATTCCTAAGTCTTTCAATTTAACAACCGTCGTTAACCCAGTGAATGGTATATTATTCTGAATGTGAATTCTTTCCAAATATTTCAGTATCACAACATCAGTCTCATAACAAATTATATCTAGCTACAAAGACAATCCCGAAAATGTATCGTTTACAGTATATTGTTTACATTTGTAGTCAATGCTGCATATATATTATTAGATTGGCCTTTTAAACAATATGAACATACTACTATCTACCCATTTTCCTGATACAGATGCTTTGAGTTTTGGTGTTCGTCCTATCCAGGGTTACGGTAAGTAGTGTCTGTTAGTTACAAACTTTGTATGTATTTAATTTCAAACACTACACATTGATACGTCCAGAAAAATCGAGTTGTAAAATAGGTAGGTAGGTAGTTATGTACGTATGTATGTATGTTCAGTTCATAATGAAAAATCCTCTATACAGAAAATTCTGCACATCAGTTTACATTTGATTTTGATTAAAAAGAGAAAAGAACCGGGTTAGCATTGCAAAAATTATATTAATATACCGTATTATATGTCCAGTCCGTTAGCGCACGCACACACACACACGTATTCACACGCAACATCTAGTCTCTCTCTCTCTCTCTCTCTCTCTCTCTCTCTCTCTCTCTCTCTCTCTCTCTCTCTCTCTCTCTCTCTCTCTCTTAAAAAAATGATTATCAGATATTTAAGTGCACTCAAAGCTGCTATTATTCTTCATGATGTGGAATAAAAAATGTGGAAAGAGAAACCAGTATTAGAAGTAAAAAGGAAGTATATGCAGCTATTTTCAAGAGTATGCATGGAGTCGGCTGGTGTTTGCTTTTTAAAATTCCAGGATGTATCTTTTTTCATATCTTCATCACTTAGTGTTTTATTCTTGCAAATATATTTCTATCCGAATTGTGTTTATGTACGTGCCATTTTAACTCCAGTCTTTATTTCACAACAAGATTGACAATAACGTAAAAGGCCTGTATCATTCTGCACCAAACGTCAATCAAAGAATTTTGGGCAGTTTGGTAAACAAGTTCTCCAAAATTTTAATGGTAATATTGTTACAAATTTTAAATCTAAAGGAATCATGGTTCCGGATCACTGCCATCTCACTTTTGTCTCCGTGGATTCGGGCCTCTGTCTTGGCCAGCACATGCATTTGATAAAGTTGGCCAATGGCTTATCGTGGGTGGGTGGTTTTTCATGTGTTTTTCATGGATTAATCTTTCACCAGTTATACTAACCACAATATATAGCTGATCTTGTGCTGACAAATGGCGTTAACGGCAAAAGAACAGCAACTATTTCAATATGCATGCAATCATAATAGTATTCGATTTCAAAACGTAAACTGATTGTGACGAAACCCTTGCAAATCGGACAACTGTACAAGTCGACAAAACTTTGTCCTCTAAGCAGTTATCAGCTTAGAGAAATTCCATTTTGCAGAATATTTCACAGATATGAATATTATATCTACAGTTTGGCAGCAGATACAAAGAAATATTTCATATATGTAGTGGAAACATCGTTCTTTCAGGTGTGACAACACAAACTATTTCCACTTTTATGCTAAAAGAAAAGTAGGTTTTATTTAAATTATATATATTTTGGCAAAACAGGTATATTTGAAATGATTTTCTCCATTTTGTAACAATGCGATTAACGACTGCGTTAATAGAGGGATACCAATTCCGAGACTTTACAATACGTGTAGGACTTTTTTTGTTTGTAATACAAATTAAGCATTTGAACCAAACAATTCAATTTGTGTTTTGTCAAATTAATTTCCGTTTTCATACAAAGAGATTTCTTTTAGTTTTGTTAAAAGTTCTTGCAAGGATTGATACAGAAACATTGTTATGGTTGGGATTGGGTGCGTGGACACCATACAGAGCGGTCGCAATAGACAGCCTTCAAAGGGTAACGTTTATAAACTAAAGATTTCAACGATTGTGAGTTTTCCTGTAAAGATGTTGGTTCTGCTTTTGTTTGTTTATCCATTCAGGCAAGAGTTATGTGTCCTTAGCAGGTTTTTATGCTTGGTAACATGCTGCCCCAAATTTCGATTTCCACTTAATTTCGTGTTCTAATAAACATTCGTCTATATTTCTATCCTTTTCAAATAGGATCAAGAGTGTACAGTGTTACTTAAAACAATATGTTTGGTCAAGAGTTATCTCTAGCAACGTGTACTGTACCTATGTCGGCCAATATAACGTTAAGCCACTGTATGGGGTGACAATGGACTAAAAATAAGTCATGTAAAATTTCAGTCAAGAAAATAACTGAAGACCACTTTTTGCCACCTTAGTGATGGTATACATGTTAACTGCAGTTCTCATATTGCAAGATAGCTTCATTCTGATATATATATATATATATATATATATATATATATATATATATATATATATATATATATATAAAGAGAGACAGAGACAGAGACAGACAGAAGACAGAGAGAAATTTAAATACTTAATATTAATTTACATGATCACAAAGGAAACTGACTTTAAAATAATTCAATGAATAGGTTATGAAAAGATAAACAGAAAGAAGAATCAAAAAAAGAAAAAGTATATTGGCCTAAATATAAATTTGAATTACACACTGAAGGCACATGCATTTAATTAATATGAAAAAGTAGTTCAAAAAGTGATATCACCATTGTGTCGATACAAATGATATCGCCAGTGTGTCGATATAAGTGGTATTGCCAATGTGGCGATATAATTTTCCCTTACAGATACAAGTCATTAAACATAATGTGAAATTGATAATAAAAGGCTGCTATCCCATTATGAATATGTCAACAAATTGTAGCTAGATGTATGTCTAAATAACTAGAAGTCAAAAGTTGATTTTTTTAACATTTAGAAACATGACGAGTAATTGTGCATCTAATACATATTGTTATATACCGGCACTTGATTAAAAAAAATGTTGAATTTAATTCCAGGATTTGGAAAGGCTTGTTTCTGGAACATTAATATTTTTTTTTTAACTGTTGACCCAGCATAGAATACTAAAGTGTTATATTTACGTATGGTCACGTGTACAAGGGTATGGCATCAAGTGGAATTTGTGTTCCAGTAGGATTAAATTCGATGATCGATTTTCAGTTTCTGTTCACTTGTCGATGATTTAAAAAAAATCCATGGTTTGGCAAAATATCATGTAGAGCTTAAATATTGGATGTCTACATGATATTTTCGCTCTACATGATATTTTGCCAAACCATGGATTTTTTTTTAATATAACGAATCTCGAAACGGTGGAAATGGCATAAAACTATCAACCAAAATCGATCACTAACTTTGTTCTCGATTTATTTGTCATTTCACTGTAAGTTAGCGGTACTGAACTAGATCCATTAGTGGAAAATTAATTAAATTGAATCCGATAGTAAACATGAATTATCATTAACATGATTACTCGGGAGAAAGCTCTTTTATTATAATCTGTTTAATTCCTGTTATTACAAAGTTTTACCAAATTTTATCTAAATTTACAATATTCTGCAAGGATTTTATGGTAGGGTGGCTGGTAAAATTTGTATCAGTAACTATATACGAAATATTAAATTTGTTCTTACATAAAGTATTTTTGTTTTAAATCGTTGTCACCTGTTTCTACCTATATCCAAATTGTCCAATTAAGCAGTCCCACTTAGCTGTTACAGAAAACAAATTCATAAACATGGGATGAATTCACTTCCAATCACAACGAGATCTAAGAGGAATAACATGGTTAAATTTAAGTTTGATGTCGTTTTGAATGCGTTTTTCGTAGTATAAACAAGGCTGTCTATGAATGACACAGCAACTAAAGAGGTGCGGATTATGGTTTTCACTGTGAGCCCTGACTTCTAGTTCCCCTGTCTAGGTCGGACAAAATAAAAGCCCAACGTTGCTAAAGCTGAATGAAAATGGCTTGATTATTTTAAATATTTAACTTTTTCAAACAAACCTATCGTATCTAAATGCATAAACTGTCGTAGCCGTTTCAAGAGCAAGTGATAGATTTTATTAATGTCCATCCCATGTCATATAAATTCTGCTGATGTTAGAGATCCCTTACCTGCTTCCGTTGATGGATGAGCAAATCAGTAAAATGCAGGGGCGAACTATTATATTGTGTTTAGGAAGTTTCCTTTTTAAAAATAATATCAAACGTCTAAATTTCTGTGCCATTTACTAATGCCAGTAGCAACGACTATGAGACTTTGAATGGTTTGCAAACTTTCATAGGAATACAATCCAGTATAATATAATGCTGAGATAATGTGTATACTTTCAGAACCAGATGAACCTGGAATGGTAATGTTATATAATAGGTACTAGTTTATTTAAAGTGGAAGAAATGTCTGCTAGTAAAATGAAGTCAATGGTAACAACTGCTGAAATAAATGACTAGACTTGTTTTCGTTTGCAAAATAGCAAATGTCTGACTAAAACAAAGATAGCAAACAGTATGCGAGTACGAATTATGTAGGCAAGAAAGACAAAAAACTAATATTTATAGCAAATAGACTGAAAAATGACAATAAAGAAAGTTTTCATAATTGTGAAATTTAAAAGTTATCGTTACTCCAATTATAACTTGAACTTTTACGATTTAATAACCAGAGATCAATATGGACATCTACTGAATGTTGAATGTAATAGTATTGAGCGTGTTTTAACACACACACACACACAAACACACACACACACACTATATATATATATATATATATATATATATATGACTCAACCCGATCAATGACATTAAGCGTTATTTTGCGGGGTGTTATTTGTGTCTGGAAGTGTCTGTACCTGATATAAAAAAAAGTTTTGATTTCATATTGACTGTGTTTGTTAAGTTGCAGTTTAAGTATTATTTTAACCAATTACAGAATGATGCTATAAATATGATTAAATATCAGCATTTAAAATGAAGACGGAAAGCCAATATATTGTTTATTTCATGTTACGTAAATGAGAGAATTTTTTTGAAGCACTCAGTAATTATAGTTTAGATTAGTTTAAAAATCGTGGAGAAATATGAAACAGGTCAGTCATTAAACAAAAACGTATATTACAGCATACAGGACATCCACTAGAATCCTCTGATATAGATAATTAAGGAGTATTACAAGATAGCTTGAAACCGAGATATGCAAGAATTTGAAAGATAATAATTTGAAAAAATATCAATGGAGAATAAAAGAAAAAATAATATAATATATTCGGTTGAATAGAGAGATAATCAAGTAATTAATAAAATACAATAATTGTAAAATAGATTGATCACAATTAAAAGGAATTATATTTTGTTAAAAAATATATGTAATTGTTTAACTAATGCAAACAAACCTTTGCAAATAAAATGAGAACGAGGAATGCCAAATGAAGGACTATATTTAAAGATTTGTTGAACACGGATATTTCAAAGACCAGTATGGGGACAATAAAGAATTCTACCAGGGAATATAATACCGTACATCTCACTTTGAATAGATAACGAACGATCTGAGTAATGACAATAAAAGGATCAAGACATTAACACTTATTAAATGAATTTAAACATGATGTAATAACCTGGAATATAAGTTTCATTGTTATCTATATTATGTTGTCAGAGTAGCCATATACCACCCAACCCCATCCCACGCCACTCCACAAAAAAACCAAAGATATAGATGACGACATAAAGACAAATGTGAATGATATTATCATTAGAGATATTAGTGCAACTTGTACATCACTTATATAAACAACAATGTCAAATGTTGAGCTATCACACGTTAAGGATGGTCTTATTCCATAGGTCCACCACTGTAACACAAATATTGATGGTGTTTGGAAGTAATTAAGCTGTTTGCCAGTTTGTGACAAATCAGATATGGTGGTTAAACAATAAGCAGCCCCTTTCATTTTGGACTAGGTTCTTACCATGTATTATATTGGTAATTTATCTAACATCAAGACAAAAATAACCAATTAAGCCACACACAATTATTATGGGATAATTGTTTTGATTACATCGAGCCTAATATTAGTTGATCTTTGCTGGATAACCCTAATAGCAGTTTGAGTAATCGATGTTTTTGAAAGTATCTTTTTTTTACAACAAGACGCATATCAGGAAATAACTCATTAGAGACAAGCGTTTGGCTGTGATAGATGCTGATCACATGGATAAAGTCGATGGAAAATGTTTTCGGAGAAAACAATAGGACACTAGTAAGTATGAGAAAAGAGATAGCTGAAAAGCTGAAATAAAACAAAAGAGATAAACTTTAATGGAGTCACGAGTATTACCTTGATTATAATAACTTAATTGAACTGTGTTTTCGTTACTTAAAGTCTGTCATCATAAGTTGATAATTCCTTTTTTGAGCGTAAGATTTTATAACGCATGATGGTAAAATACGGTCCTTGCGGATGTTTAATCTAAGATTAATTTTGATCACTCACATCAGTATTCCTTTACTAATTGCTTTTTCATGTTTGATAGTTCTAAAATAATATATCTCACTTCTAAGACCACACAAGTCATTTATCGGCCCATTCAATAATTCATCTTTGAAAAGACATGGAACTGTCTTATTAAATTGAGGAACACAAGATTCAGTGTCGTAGAACTGGATGGTATTTTCATTGCAAAATGTTATTATTATGAATTCACGATGGAGCTGTATCAATCATTAACCTTGTTTTATCGGCATGTAACGGCTTTAGAGTGCTGTAGTAAAATTCACACATCAATCACTCTGATACGTCTAAATCTGTTAATTCTAAAAATATGTGTTTGGTTAATATTTATCTAAACAAAATACAAACTGACACACATCTAGTCTTTATATACAATCGTTATCCGCGTTCAGTTATGAATCTATATAGTGACAGTGTCATTTATTTTCATTTGAATATATCGTCAGAGTTTCGTTTTGTTAAGTGATGATGTGTGGTCTTTGAATTAGTCGTGTCTTGGTATCTGTGAATCAACTTCGAAAATACCAGCAACATTTCAAATTTCCTGGACATTAAAATGTCTTCAATGACTTTGGTTTGGTGTTTTGTTCCCCGTTTTAGCGTTTTATAAGTGGTTATACTGGAGCATGACACACTATAAAAATTGCACGAAACAAGTTGCGTTATGAATGACCATGACCTCAACTTATCGTATTCACCATCGTTTATCATTGTAACTCTACCATCAACATACTACCCGTGATTGAATGTAGTACATAATTCATTCGAAATGTATCCTCTAATGCCCTATTCTTAAATCAAGACAATGTAATAATCTTTAAATAATTAAAATTCGACTTGTCAAATTTACATCATGAGTTAGTCCTGATGCACTATAATAATATTCTGAACTAGGTTGTCATCATTCATGCGAACATTGCTACAAGCTTCAAAAATGTCATGAACATTGAAATCCAATTCTTGGCGTAATATTATTCGGATCAACAAGATATTTCAAGTTTTAACAAAATTAGGGACATGTACATATTAGTGACCACACCCGTGGTGCCGATGATTCTCATAAATTGAAGTTTTGTTTTCTTAAACCTTTTCAAACCATCCATGTATTCATATGTGTAAATAGCCTTTTCTCAAATATCTATGTAACAAGTTGTTCAAATGGTTCGTGTTTTAATGAAATTATTAGGTTTGAAATTCCTTGCAAGATGCCCCATTAAACGTAAGCAATAGGAACGGAGTGTGCTCTTTATAACAGCTTCCTTACTATCTATACAAACACATGTAACGTATATAAGTCTTTCTTAAACGACATGCATTTGTCAACGCTATTTTGTATTATTGACACCACTTGATAAGAGTCTTTTCTCACCAACATCTTGTTATACGAGAATCATCAGCTAACAAACTGAAGATATAGAGTTTTATATATTTTGAATATTACAAATAAATTACCCTTATAGTTGCAGAATCGCCGTATTTGCCAATCAATTAGTATGATTTCTTACCATAGATATTGTAACATTTCCTCTTCACAAATGGTACATCTATTGCGGGAATTAAAGTAAATTCTACCTTCAATGTCAGCGCATTTGCGGCCTAAATTATTTGTTCTGTCAATTTTAGTACCGATATATGCCAAGAAATCATTTTAATAGTCTGTCAATTTGAGTACCTGTTTATGCCCCGTAAATCTTTATAAAACAATCTGTTGATCTGCATATTATAAGTTCAAAGTTTTATGTGTAAATTTAATGTAACAACAAATCCTTAAGTTTATCCTGTTCATTTCTTTAATTTCCTGTCGATTTTTGAACGATATAATACTCGTGGTTGTAGTCTTCGTCTTGTAGGTTTTCTTTTTTAGAATGAGGTGGTGAAACCATATATTATTTTATATCAGGATTATTTAACACGAAGTTAGTAAGAAATTCACTATTTCAGCTTGTAACTATTTGTCCATTCTCACACTTGAAACGTTTATATTATTGTTTTCTCTCAATATATATTTATATATATTTCCACAGTTAGTGTTTCAGTTTTTTTTCTTCTTCCTTTTCATGCACTTATTGCACATTCAATATTTATGTATTTCGTTATTTCTAGCTGCTAGACTGACATTCTTCCCCGCATATATCACATTTTATAGTACTCATTACTATTTGCGATCTTATAGATGAATCTCATGTTACTTTTATTTTTTAAAACCATTTAGAATTGCAACATTTGAAGTTTACATGTTGTCTATTATTCTATTGCTTTTTGGTTCAGACCCGTCAAATATATAAACTGTCTTGAGAATAAGGGTACGTTTTGTTCTTCAATATAATAGTCTGTTCATATTCCGTGGACGTTCCCTGAATTATGGATTGACATTCTTTCTTCTGTTAAACATTTAGGAATTTTCATTTATTTTAACGACACATGATTTGCAGCTGATGTCCATGTTCAATTTCAACAGTACATAGTTTTCGTTTTCCTTGTCTTCAGAATCTTTCTTACCTTGTTTAAATCATCTTTCTTGTTATAGAGCAACAGCTATTCCTCTTTTAATATATACTCAGTGTTACGTATATTTGATATAAGTCATTTATATTTATTTTTATTTTTGTTTGTTTGTTAGATTTAAATTTGGCATTTTAAGTTTTAAGATTCGTTCATTGAAGGGGGGGGGGTGACCTGTACTTTACAGAGTGAACACCAGGTGTTGACCTCATTTCTGACCTGTTTTCAGAGTTGTAAACAAGCTTTTAAAATGATTGGATGGTTCCAAGGAGAAAATATAGTAAAGTATAAATATCTTTCTAATTTAGTTGGGTCATACGCTGTTTACGTGATTTCTTGAACGTAAAATTGTTCTGAGAGATTCTAGAAGATCGTGAACCCTTTCTTGTTTACGTAAAACAGGTATATAAACTATGTTTTGGAGCGAGTTATTAAGTAGAAGAACTTGGGCTTTTAGAATATTAAGTTGTGTCTTTTTGAGTTATTATAAATTACCTTGTACTGGAAATTGTGTCAATTCGTTTGGATCAAGAGGAATTATTTGATTATTTATCTGGGAAAGAGCTGTGCTCATAGAGATTTTATTAACAAGACTAAATCAAGTGACATCGTCTTCCATCTTGGATACTTCGCTGGAATTCAAACTTAGAACTATTTGGACATTTTATTACCAGGACTTTTTCAATTTCTCTAGTGGATAATATTTTGAATTTTTTTTGGATTAATTTTGAATTGATTCTTAAAACCGTCAGTTTATTTTTCTTTTCTGAAAAAATATTTGTACTCAATAAATTGTCTGTTAAGTTTTACAAGCTCGTTATTTTCACTCTTTCTGTGTTACTGTTTATTCGAGCCGAAGCACGTAGCACTCAGTATATACTCATCCTATTTCTTCCAATATATAAATAACCAGATCATGTTTATGAGCTGTTTGATTTTAAACACTTCCTCTGTAACGTTAGGTTGACATGTGTTTGCAAAAAGAGATTTTTGTTTTGACATTTCAGCAGTGTTGCCTGCTTTATACTCTGACAATGCTTATGTTTGAGTTGTCTAATAAAATATGTTAATCCAACAATTTGATATATTGTTTGTATTGCTTGAATGCTTTTTAAATCAGAGTCATGCATATTGATTTATGATGTTGATTCCTGTTGTCTGCAAACAGCTTAAAACAAAATGTACCTATTTTCAAGTCTCATTCTTTATGAAGTATTTACTCATTAGTTTTAAAACGTTCTATAAAGTCTTTCTACAGAGATCTTTTATCAGACGCTATTTTTTTTCCAGAAATCGGTGAATAATTATATTTTACCGTAGTTTGATGGAAGGACAGAATATGACAACATCAAGGAAAAGAGAGCTTCCAGGACATATCTATTTAGTCTGTGGAATAATGGTTCTCTAGTAGCAAAGGTTTATACGAACCTTTAAAGCTAAGACGTGGAAAGATTTTCTAAATTCGTCACATATTATTTACTCTTTCGACATTACTTTCAGGACCCATGCAACTTTGGATAAGAACTATTTAACCTCGTCAGATGTATTTCTATCCATTAATATCCTTCTCATATATTTACATATCAACAATAACTGATGGACTTTGAGAATCAATGTAATTAACATACACCTTTTTGTTTGGAAATATTTTTCATGCTTTTATTGTTTAATGTGCATATATAATGACTTTTCTATGAGGCTACTTCTGATCAAATTTGATTCATTACCAACTTAAACTGACGCTAATATAAGCAACTTAATGATCGAAACATAGTGTCAGTTTCTCTAAATACTTTTTTTTATTAATAGTTTAAAAAACCGAAACAACAAATATCGATATCTGAAAGCAGTATTCTATATATAATGTAGAGTTTGTGGGCGTCTTATTTAGCAGAATGAGTTGCTTGGAAAAACAAGTACCAAGACAATAATGGACTTTCTCTATTTATAGCTATTTCCTCTATTTATGGCTATTTCCTCTATTTATGGCTATTTCCTCTATTTATAGCTATTTCCTCTATTTATAGCATTTTCCTCTATTTATAGCTATTTCCTCTATTTATAGCTAGTTTAAATAATTGCATGCTTCAGTGTTTCAAAAAGACAGAAGAATGACAAATGAAGTTCGGGTGATCCTGTCATTGAACTTACTAGCCTTTTTCTTTTTCAAAGTATGTCAAGCAAAACAATAACATATCTACATTTCAAAACTGGTATTAATTTTAATCGACTGATATAAATTTCGATTATTTTTCTTCAACATTATTTATGGTACCTATTCAAGCTATAATAAGATTTTCTGCTGCAACTAGACTAAATATACTGAAAATATGGCCCATGCTTAAATGGTAAATTGAGCATTAGAGAAAAAAAAAAACGATTACTACTGTTTGTGCAGATCATTCAGCCGAAAGTAAACGATTACATATATAAGGTCCAGTCTAAAACCATTATCATGTTGGTCTGTATTTGTCAGCAAACTAAGATATGTGAAATGTAAAACATTTATTTCGCGTATTGAATCAGTTTAATTGAATATAATTTTTCCACATACAATTTAATATTCTCTTCGTTTCATGACCTTTTTATTTGTAACCTTCGACGTTTAAGTTTCATTTCTTCTGTTCTATATTCTCAGATTACAAAGTAATTCTTCGCTTGGCTGAGCGTGCATAGACACACAGGTGAGAAATGCATTTGTGCACACCCATGACACAAAGTTGAGCCAATATTATTTAAGTGGTTGTGATCTGATGCTGTTTTGTGGATTTATATGTCATTTTCAGCACAATATAGACTATAATAACTTCCAGTACATAAATTGGAGAAAGAACCGAAAACAAAACAAAAAACGGTCGGTGAGATCAAGAACTTAACGGCAAGTTTTCTCAGAAACCTAAACTGGTCAAGGCCAACACATGCGGGCAGAGGTGAGATGTGAGTGAATTAACTGTAACGAATAGTGCATTGAACAACTCGGTCATTCGGGGCCCGAGTTAAATTCTGAAATCGAAGCGTTGAATCATTCGGTCACTATTCCTCAAAACCCCCAATACAAAACATTCCATTAAAAACTTATAAATCAAGTTATTCATTCTCTTGTCAGGTATATACTAATATCATACAAGTTTTTAATCTGTTTTATTTTTAAATTTACAACTTAAGTATCTATTTAAGAAACCGCTGTGTAACAAACATGACGGGTTACTCATTATTGATATGCATCAGAACCCAAATTGACCATCATATTTACCACTAAGTTCTGGATATTCTGAAAACCATACAATCCTAGAAATATATCATACATGAAATTGCAGTTGTGGATTCTTATGAATAAACTCAAAGAGGAAGTGCATTATCTACCTTTGCCTATTAGACATATCCTGTTCTACGTTGCCGTATTCTGTTCTACGTTGCCGTATTCTGGTCTACGATGCCGCATCGGTATAAATGCCTGTATCTGTCTGTTTTCCCCTTCCTTTTGAAACTGTTGCACTTACACTTTCCATTTATTTGTCAAACCAAAATTTTGCGATTGATCAATTAGCAGAAATAGTATCATGCCTAACCTTTACTAGCAACTGTCAACCTGCAAACTTACACACTTTCATATTTGTTAGGGCGTAACCATGACGTTTCCCACAAAGTTAAATGTGAGCAAGTGTAAATCTTCAATCTTTATTAGCAGAAAATGGATTGTTTGGAATAATCTGCCATTTTAAGACTCGAAGGTATATATAATATGTATTACAAATGTAAAAAATATGCTTTGTCCACAACAACAAAAAGTACATATGAGAGAGCAATGTATTTACACGTTGGTATGAAATGGTCTATGAAACTCTAGGAGGATACTGATTCAAATCATTACTATATAAATTACTTTATTAATCTGCTATCTGATAGACAAAACCAACTGAAAAATCTATTGATTTCCGTTCAAACATGTTTAAAATGAGAAGACACAACGAAAAGACATTGCTTTTCAAATATTCAATTTAACGCGATATGTGTACTTACATAACTGTTATTTCTACGTTTCATGGCAAAATATTGTACAGTATCAAGCTTAAACTATAAGCTCTTTAAAACTTTAGTATCAGTCTTTACTTTTTTAAAGATTTTTTAGTATCTAGCATTTCAATGATCAATCGATTTAGTCCCATATTCATATGACATTACGTGTTGCGCGTGCAGTTATAAACCAAAAGTTGAGGAGACTTATGTATGTTTTTGAGATATATTTTGCCGGGTCAATTTTATCAATTTAAAACCTGAAACATTTCTGAGGGAGAGTTCAAAGGATTTAGGAATATTTCTAATAGTGTTACAAATGTTCCTGACAACGCTTCCGGTAGTCTAGTTCAGTATAATGCAGTACTCAATTCGAAAAAGACCATCACGTTCGTCAGATGTTAAACACGGGTTGTACAGTCACGAGATGTTACATATAGTCAAATGAATCACACGGTGCGTATAGTCTGGTAAGTTATACGAACACTGATTATATCATGTGTATTTTATTTTTTTTTTAGAAAAAGAGTAAAATAAGCCGAAAAGCTACTGTCTACGGCTCGAGCTCAGATCTGTATGGTAAACAGTTATCAGAACAAACAATACTTCCACAAGCAGTAGGAAAATGTGAAATAAGAACGAAAAATGACAGGAAACACAATCAAATATGATACAGAGTTAAACATCAGATAGGGTAAGAATAAAACCTTAATATTATAAAGTTCCAATATTTTTCTGATCATAATACAAAATGGTAAAGCAAATACCATTTTATAAGACTGAAAAAGCAATATAAGTTTACAAATAGACAGGATAACGATAGGGATTTCGTACAAAATATGGATCATTATGGATAAAACTTTACTAGTACAACAAAGTGTTTATAGTGATGTATTATTCTATATTCGACACATCAATATATCAAAAGATTTGAAGATAGAAAAATTATTCTTACACGTGTTTTGACAAGTCAGCGATTATTTGCAAACATAGGAAAATGCATTTAAACGCTTTCATATTGACAAAACAATTGGATACCATATGAAAATCCATCAAAATGCAGACCACAGTAAAACTCAGATGGTGTGGCATTTTTGTAATCCCGGTATTCTGTCACTATTCACATAACCCCAGTATTCTGTCACTATTCATGTAACCCTGGTATTTTGTCACTATTCACGTAACCCTGGTATTTTGTTACTATTCACGTGACCCTGATATTCTGTCACTATTCACGTAACCCTGGAATTCTGTCACTATTTCTGTAACCTCGGTATTCTGTCACCAATTGAATTTACTTAGATTTGTTCGGTAATCAGGGATTACCAAACACATGGAGGAAAGATAAAATAACTAAGTCATTGCAACACGCCAACACGCACATACGCATGAAAAGTTATTTCTATGGGAGTTTAAGTATATCTGAGATTTTTGATGCAACTGCTAATCCAGCTTGTACGATTTATTTGGCATTGTTAAAAAGAAATGTTAGGAAGCCATAAAGCTGAATTTTCTCAATGTTTATCTACGTGCAAATATTGTTTATTGTCAATTTAGGCACTGACTTACAAATCGGAAATGTGTCGTACAGAAACAGAATGCGCTACAAAGTAGCATCAGATAATAATTCAAACGTTATGAGTCACAATGTTCAATGAAATCTCAAAAGATATAAAAGAAAGATAAGTACACAGAATCCTATCCTGCGGCCATCATTTCGTAACACTCAGTGAACTTAGATTAATAGATTTGTATATAGTAACATTAGAAAATCTGCTGTTTCTTCTTTCCAAACTTTCCAAATTCCATTGATACCTTTAATTTTCAGTCGTTGTTTGCATGTAAAGATTACCACTCCGAATCAATTTTACCTCGGAATTCTATATCATTTTTTTCTATCGCAATTAAAATATATGTATATTTATGCTACTTTTACATTATTATGGCAATTGATTTATAAATTTATAAGAGCACAATATTCTTGAACTGCGAAATTCTCAGAAAACAAGCTTAAGTCACTTTTGATTCTAATGGTTTTATTTATAATGCATAATTTCGTTTGAATAACCACGTCAATTTATGACGGACTTTAATTTACAGAAGAAAACTATTTGCTTTTATCTTTCAACCTGTACTAAATATGTGTACTTAACTGCTTCTACTGTTTGTTTTCCTTGTGAGAATGTAAGATTTAATGTTATAAAAAAACAAAAACAAAGAGGTAGAATCGGGATTTTAATTTTATAATGTATTTCCGTACTCTGCAAGTGTAGATTTACTTTATAGTAATGAAGGCTCTCTAACGTGCAGCAGTTTATTCATATATCGACTTAAAAAAGGTTGTGTCGAATGATCAGAAGAGGACTGTTTTTATTGCTTTCTCATTATGACTTATGACTCTAGCTGTAGTAACACTACAACGAGGACAGCACAAGTCCTGTATTACTAGCAGTCTGAAAATAATCTGAAGTTTCTCAAAAGTAACACATTATCTCTTAAAATGTATATTAGACATGCGAATGTATTTTCAAAAAGATTTAAAATAAAACTATTACTCTTGAAACACGGTAATTTCTTTGTTTAAAATAACTGCAAGAAATAGCTAAAACTCTTTAAACTGTATTTCGTAACCTTTAAACACACGCATTGCACAATGTTATCTAGTATACATGATACATTACTAACATAAAAGTATAGATACCAGAATGTTTCTTATTGGCATCACAAATATTCTATTTATATGTGCATTGTTTTGAGTTCGGGTTTATCTGTAATGCCATTTTTTAATTAAAAAAATATTTCGAGTATAAAATATTGACTCAGAACTGGAGATCACACCCGAAATTTACAAATACGAACTTCTGATTGTTTAAATTAATTTTAATTTTGAGTGCTATTCCGAGTAAAGTTTTAAGATGACCTGGTATTCAAAACACTCTATTGTTATATTCATATTATAATAACACGAGATATATAAAATGAATCCTCAGACAAGCCACATTCATCTGAAAAAATCCGACTTCGCAGAATGTTATAAACCATTAATTTTGGGGTAAGCATTGTAAAATGATTCCGTACCTACAATTAAATATATGTCTCTTTTAGGTATTACCGCATATATCTATTCTTAAAAACAAACTTCATTTATATATAACATTAACCGTTGAAATTTTAAAAAATACGCTGAGAATTTTAGCATATTCATCTGCATGATAGGACCGATGGTCATCTATTCTAAAACTCTAGAGTTGAAAATTTGTCTAAAATGTATATCACCGTTTTCTTTCTTTTCAATTTCACCTAATTGTTACTTTAAAACTTTTTTTTTTTAAATTAGCGCAAACATTTAATCTGATTAACTTTTCTTATAATGTTTTTCTTATATATTTGTAAAATAAATTAAATTGCCCATTCAAAATTTGTTTTTATATTTCCATATTGCTCTGCGGTCTATAATTACTACTACGGTGAGAACGTTAACAGGAGTTGTATTAATCTGCGGTATAGGAATTACACCGTCATGGGGGTTGGGGGTTGGGTTTGAACAATACTAATAAGAGTTGGTATTTTATATAATAAATCTGTCAAGGGATCTTAAAGCTTCTATTGACCAACACAATTTGTATGAACAGGCAAAAAAATAATAGAATTTAAAAGAAACTACAAATGTCATTGTCAGAAAAAATATTTAAGTCATTATATTAACTGAAGATAAGATAAATTTTATACTCAAAGTATACAATTTAAGAACAATTTGAACAGCCGATGTCGTAAATTTATACAACCAATTTTGAAGACAGGAATGACTTATTGAACCAATGGCATGGGTGTTCAATGCAAATTGACGTCGTATCTCATTTGTAGGATATTATTAGAATCATCGAAACATTTTACCTGTTATTTTGTTTTGATTCATATTAGTATATTTTGAAGTTGTTAAAAAAAATATTTTCCCGTTTCAATATGAATTTAATTTATTTATTGGGAAATTGGACATAAGCACATGCCATGGTAACTATTCGAATCAAAATTCCCCTCATACCTGTAAGATGGCTTACTGTTACAAAGCATTTACTAAAATGTTTACTGTTGCGTCTTACAATGACTACAAATTAGTAAATACCATTATAATATCTGCATGGGCAAAACCTGTAACAAACAATACAGCACGTATTGCCAGAAATGAGTCCCAAAAGGGCAATGAATACTGCAAATGTAGTCGTCTTGTCCTAGCCGGTTTTTCATATCCTAAGGAACTCTGTTCCTTATCATTAAATACATGGTCTGTATCGTATCAACTTTAATCAAAGATCGCAAGTAGACGTAGCTTCATTTAAGACGCAGAGATGCCACATTTGATCTCATTTGGGGAGTCTCACACGACCAAATATTGACAAAATTGGACTTGTCAGATATGTCGCTTCAGCTGCATACAAACAGAGGGTTAGGATATGGTTTGTGTGTGTACGTATGAATACAGACGTTTATTGGTAATGACGATAGACTATAGCGTAGCACTATGCGTTACCGGCACGTGATGTCGAGTATGAACCACTTGGGTATGTGGTACAGAAATGTGGAAAATGTAACAACCCTTCAATTTCATCATAAATACGTATAACACTCCTTGATTATTAAAGTTGATATTGGAAGCAAACTGAGTTGTTACGTTTTCGTTTTATTTTTACTGCGTTGTTTTATTTTGCTTATTATTGGTAGGTAATATAGGTATTATCATAATTTTTTTGTCATTTATTTTCTGCACAAATGATACTACAATTGAAAGACGTGTCCTTTATTTCAAATAAGAGATTAAATGTTACTCAGAATGAATGTCATTAGTCAAAGGTCCATGATGGTTTGTAGCCGCATCTTGCATATACAGTTCATAAAATAAAATAGCTTGTGTAGTTAGTTCCCTCTCTAAGTATTGAATGACTTCAGATGTTTATACAGTCTTGATTCACAATTTACAGAGAAGAATGAACACTGGATTTAGTGTAAATAAAAACACTCCATATTTACGATTCTTAGTAAGTTCTCCTACGAATAAAATAGAATAGTTAAATAAGATTAAATATATTCTAAGCGTGACAGTGTTAAAATGGAAATATTTGAATAAGATTAAATATATCCCAAGCGTGACATTGTTAAAAATGAAAGTATAATATAAACTATAAATTAAAGCAACAGTGTATCGAGTGATTTTCAATGGTACGACAAGGCAACGCACTATAATCAAGCAATTACAACGCTGAAAAATGTGATAACTTGTGAAACCTTGCATAAATAAATAAATAAATAAATATATATATATATATATATATATATATATATATATATATATATATATATATATATATATATATATATATATATATATATATATATATGGAAGTGCATGTATCACCCAACACTTCCACTAATTTCAAACCAGAAGTATGCCTCTTCTTAAACGCCTAAATATTGTTTTCTATTTTTAAATATATTTTTTATTTAGTTCTGCACTAAAATCAAAAGTACAAAATTTGTCTATAAATGAAACTCAGTTGGACAATTTCAAGTGCTATAAAATTATTAATGTATTACTTTGTTTCTGTTCTCAAATTGAATGATACATAATTTAGTGCGTTTTCAAAATGTTAAATGTCAATCAATATGGAAAGCGAGATTCGGTATCAATGATGAGCATATATGGTACTTCCTTGAGCATTTAATATCCATTTAATCACCTGTGTAAAGAAGTTGTGTGCATTTCCTTGAATACTATTTATTCATGGTCCTGTTTTGCAAAATGGAGAGAGAGAGAGAGAGAGAGAGAGAGAGAGAGAGAGAGAGAGAGAGAGAGAGAGGTACGAAAGAAGAATAGGATGGCCTCAATCACGAAAAAGAGTCCAGCTAATCGTATATTATATATAGGTATATATGTGTTTATATCTTTTTCGTAATTCAAAGTATGTATTCCTTGCTTTGTCTCATTTCTATATTTCTTTATTTCTTTATAACATGTTCCAATTTCTAAACTTTTCTTCCTACAGTGGA
Source organism: Unio delphinus (assembly GCA_029339505.1). Lineage (NCBI taxonomy): Eukaryota > Metazoa > Mollusca > Bivalvia > Unionida > Unionidae > Unio > Unio delphinus. Next base: position 2,152,783 of record JAQISU010001243.1, on the reverse strand, counting down.
TCATCAAACATATGAATCTTGTGATCAAAGTTGTTGTCACGATATTAAATCATATTCAAAATTTCCCGACTGAAATGAGGTAAATTGATATTTTATTTCCAATATTTACTTTTCTGTACATTTTTGGTTGACTGAAGTTATGCGATGTCATATAGTCATTGTACGGGTATGTTTTGAGACGGCTATATTATTACAATCGTAAATTATCATTTAGGATATCACTCTCGCTAAACTCGATGGAAAAGCACGTTAGGTACAAGTAAACTGAAACCATTTTCCGCTTCTCTTTCGATGAATATTTGTTATCCAATCCTTAACTAATACTTTACCAATATGTCCCCTTATAAAAGACCGCGGTACATGCCTTCCTCGCTTACAGCGTTCATATAATCTAAACCGTAATCTATTGGTCGACAAATTACGCTAACGATGGACTATGTGTATCACTATTGTTATATTTCGAATTTTGTAATAAACATCTATATCTTTCATTGTCCCCAGACACCCGATATTATTAAAATTATCGCGATAAGACAACAACACAAGAGAGTTATAAATCTCTCTTTTTGAAACGGAGGCATCACGGCAATTTTTCGTCCAAAAGCAAATCAGTTACAATCCTTGTATGGTCTAATCTGGACATGTTTGATGAAAACCATGTTACACAAGGGTATATTCTAATGGATGAGGATCTTGTTCAATTGTCTTCAGTGTAATACATCAATATCTTAATTATATTGATGCATGTAAATTATTGTGCAGGATTACTCAATCACTCCCCTGGCATGCAGATAACGTGGCGTCTGAAAACCAACGGTTTTGATTTTTTTTTGTCGCAATGAGGTTTCTGGGCTGGAAAAAAATATGATGTTCCCCAATTTTATCAACTAAAATATGATTAATGTAATGCTCAAGACTGAAGCAATGTGCTCTGCATTTGGCCTATGAGAAATGTCGAAAATATTCGACTTCGGGGTGGAAGTCATAGTATTAACTCTTTATATCCTGAACTTATTTAAAAACTAGTAAACAGCAAATAATAGTATGCGGAACAATTCAAAATATATTATGTAGATCTAACTTAGAATTATTGGACGAGAAAATATATTGAGAAGGTGGACGACACTACAGTGTTTTTGATTGAAGAATATGTGCCAAAGTTACATAGTTCTCTTTTATATCTTCAATATTTGTATCAGATATTCATCATGTGTGTGTGTGTGTGTGTGTGTGTGTGTCTTCAGCTAGGTGACTACCTCGTTTTTCAGGATCGTTAAGTTATTTTTGTCATTACTATTAGCAATTCATGGAAATTTACTGAAGGAGTATTTGTTTTTCTATAAAGTGTTATAAAACCTTGCCCAATTTTATTTTGTTTACTCTACACATTAATCGAATAAAATTGTTCCGGTACACATTACTTTAGGAAAACAATCAACAGAAGGTGATTCGAGGTCTGCTTGGTAACTTCAAAAATACACCTGTTAAAAATATATATATATATATATATATATATATATATATATATATATATATATATATATATATATATATATATATATATATATATATATATATTCTTGATTTGTTCAGCGTCATTTCAGTACGCAAATGTTTTTGTCTCATTTGTATTTTATGGCTTTAAATTCTTTTAAATCTTTACGAATGTATTTGTTTCCCTTGGAATAGTTTCAGAAAAAAAATTAAAATAAATAAATAAATAAATAATAATAATAATAATAATAATAATAATAATAATAATAATAATAACATTTGTAGTAGTAGTAGTAACTGTAGCAATGTCTCTGTTAGTAGTAAACAACGCTAACAATGAGCTGCAACGCACATAAAAGCACGTTTGAGAGTGACTATTGTAAAGACAAAGGTTTAATACATCTTACCAAATTTAACATTTTATAAATTGAGCACAGAAGGAATTTTCTTCGAGCTAATATATATATATATATATATATATATATATATATATATATATATATATATATATATATATATATATATATATATATATATATATATATATATATTATACAACATAGTGGGTTATATGTACACATATCAATCTATTTCATTATAAGTTTCATATTGCCAGATGTAACAATTGTAATTTCCCACATCATCTGATGCTTTTTGTAAATATTGAGAATTATAATGTATCATTGTCCGGTATTTGACCCTCCCTCCATTAATCTGATCCTAAATAAACTGGATGTAATAGCAGCTTGATTTTTCTTCAGATAGAGTTAGGTACGTGACCAAACAAAGTAGCAACTTAATATGGAACATAACCTTACCAGAGGATGGGCCCTGGATTCTCTTGCTTGGCTGGAATTAACATATATCTCTCGCCGCACCGAGCTTTGAAGCTGCCGCAAAGTGAGGGAATTGTGGCTATCTTAGTCATTGAGATGCGCCAAGAGGCGGGGACCAACTTCATAATCATTAGGATGGTGCCAATGGGAAATTTACAGAAAGTCAGTCAAAGAGGCACCATGTGGGGTCGCTTACACAACAGCATAATGAAGTGATAAAGCTGAAATAAAGAGAAGGTTAGGTTTATACACAGATAAACTGATACTTGTGGAGAAATATCATTCTCAAAGAAACTTCACAGCTGTTTTATTTCATGCCATATTTTGTGCAACTACTGGACCGTGAAATTTAGGAGTGACCCAATTGTCTAACCATATCAACGTTTGAGCGTGCATTTTTTTATACATGAAGTGACATGTTTTTTTTCGTAATTTGCTTCTTGTTCTATACGTACTATTTTTCTTAATCTTTATTTTGTATTTTATGCTGGAAAGCTTTGGATGATAGTAGTGTATTTGCAATTTTTATAAATACAATTAATTCACTTTCAAGGAAAAATGAAACCCGCAAAAAATACTTATTTTATATACATTAATATTATTGAAATCATATCGAAACGCCATATTTTAATAAGATGCATCGACGTTGTAAGGTAAAAAGTCATAACTTTTTATTCAATCAAACATTTAGTACATATGCATTATCAGGTCCATGTCAATTTTCATTGAACAATTTATTCAAATGATGTAGATCTGATTTAATTTTAGACAGAACAACATCATTTCGTGATAGATTGTAATGTATCTGAATAAACATATGTGGATTGTTCGGGATTTGGGTTACGTCTCTCATTATGTAAACGGAATGGAAAATTTTTTTTCTGTGGGATTATTATAAATCTTTGTTATGTTTAGTGCCAATAGAGTGAGTGCAATGTCACAACTCAGTGTATTCACCTCTCTTGTTTCCTCTGGCTGAACTGAATTGCATTAGATTCTGTAAATACTGGTTTGTAAATCAGTTTCTACTTTCTCGCCATTGTGTTTCTATATTTATTTGTCATGTCCTTAGAACTGTAAAACTGTTATCTACAAAGAATTATTTCTATTCCCTTTTGTTCACTAGCAACGTTTAAATAACTCAAAGACCACATCATAAATTATTTTCTATTTTTTAAATTGATTTTTATGTTCTTTTCGAATGTGGAAAAAATTATTAACTTCTTAAAGACAACGAGCTGTCAAATATTTTCATGTTTCATGTGACCTTGCAAGATAGTTTTTGATAACCATTGTCCTTGATGTTGAATGTTTACGACAAACCATATATATATATATATATATATATATATATATATATATATATATATATATATATATATATATATATATATATATATATATATATATATATATATATATATATATATATATCCCCTTAGTCAAAATACAAGTTAATAACAGTATAATGGTGTACATGACCAGCAACATTTATTTTGTAAGCAACAAAATACATAGTCAATAAGTTTTAATGATGGTCAAATATATATTCCGATCGTTGTTAAATATATACAGGTTTTCAGTTCGAGTTAAAGATAAGTCTTGATTATAACCTTAGAAAGTTCGAGAAAGAACATTTCACATGAGGTTTTGCTATTTGTGACCATGAGGTTGAGAGTATTTCAAAAATTGTTATTTGTGACCTAGGTCCAGTGCCATGGTTTATAAACATGATTACATTAGGATTATTTGTTCTTACCTTAACAATCTTAAGCAGATTCAGTCTTATATATTGTGTTTTGTTTTTAATTTGTGGGCGTTTATTTATTTAAATTATTATTCACTGGAATTATAAAGTGTTTAATCATATTCTTGGACATTATTTTAGAATCATAGTGACAAGGACATTCTGGTCTAGATTAATATGCTACATGAAAAGACAGCTAACACCTCGAAACAATCGAGGCCATTGGTACAACAGCACATCTGATACTACATGCGCACCAACACATTCAATAATGCAATTTATTTGAAACACCACTGGAACTCAGCTGACATTTCATAAATTTGGACTTGGGATTGAACCTTTAGGACTATTTGGGATTTAATCCACAAGGATGTAAGTTTTATTTTAATTTTTAATTCGTATTCTAGGGAATAAATTATTTGTTCAATATTTCAAAACATGTTGCTTAGTTTAAGACAATAGAGTCGTAATAATGTATATTTTACACTGGACGGGAAAGTGTGCAGTTTTCATATTATTATAGTAGATTACGACATAATTTAAACACACTTATAACTTATCTTTATCGTGTTTAACGTTTTGCCCACCCCAACCAGCATTTTTTTTTTATTTCTTGCAATTGGATTGAAACCACCTTTGCATCCCTTCATGTTATGTCCAAAGTATAGTCCTCAAATAACTGAATTGACAAGAAAATTACGCTCTGTGCCACATCCATTTGCTGGCTTACAGTTACTGCTTTATGGAAAGGTGATGCAAATGAAAAACATATAATTCTGCTAAATGTATGACGATAAATAACCGATATCGGACGATTTCAGTTACCTAATCGATTCACAAATGACATCGTTGTGGACTTAATATATATATATATATATATATATATATATATATATATATATATATATATATATATATATATATATATATATGACGATAAATAATGTATGACGATAAATAACCGATATCGGACGATTTCAGTTACCTAATCGATTCACAAATGACATCGTTGTGGACTTAATATATATATATATATATATATATATATATATATATATATATATATATATATATATATATATATATATATATATATTAAACACAATATTAAACATAATGCTTCGTGGTTTTATCATTATGTCATCTAAGGGAACATTTATACACAAATTGTGTACCCTTTCTTACTTTGAGGGTTTATAATTTGGAAAAGTAACGTTTATTTGGTTTTTTGTTTGGATTTTGAATTCATACAAAATCAATCTTGTGAGACATCACACCAGCATGCAGTGTCTGTGTGAACAAAATCTGTTTCGTGATAAAACCTTTAAATTATGCTGTCATGACTCTACGGATTGACACATCCACCATGCAGTTATACTTTAGAATAAATAACTAACTGATTGACTTACTTAGTATGATTTCTACCAGTCATAATAACATATCTACCCATCTTTATAACATTTCTACCCATCATAATATCATTTCTATATCTCATAATAAAATCTGTGCCACTAATGTTGTAAATTGCCATTGCATAATTCTTTTTCTTCAAGGATACTTCATTCCTTTCATGTATTAATTAGCAAGCATATGTTAATTTGTACATTTTTTTAAAAATCAGAGTATTTTTGGAACGTTCAAGTGCTTGGCCATGAAATACTTGAATTTCATTTAGAGAAATACATTAAATAATGTTTCACTCCCTATTTAATTTATATATATATATATATATATATATATATATATATATATATATATATATATATATATATATATATATATATATATATATATATATATATATACGTACATACATACATACGTACATACATACATACGTACATACATACATACATACATACATACATACATACATACATACATACATACATACATACATACATACATACATGTAGAGGCCGACCGAAATTCGGTTTCGGTTTTGGCGCCGAAAGTTGGCAAATGGCCTATTTCGGCATAGTTTCTGTTTCGGCCGAAGCCAAAAAGTTAGCTTTCGGTTTGCTTTCGGTTTCGGTCGAAAGTGATACTGACTTTTGGTCATCAGCCGAAGATCTATTTTAACTTTCAGAATGCAACGCTATTACTCTGCTCAGTCGGCGCTAGGCAAGTTGACATTTAGCGAAGTCCTCTTACTGCACGCTCTGAATGATTACTTCTAGATTTGATTTCAATTAGTGTATCATTGGATCATGATCCAGGCCTATTTAATAAATCTTGTGTTCGGCAACTTCGGTTTATCTTTCGGTTTCGGTTTCGGCCGAAAATGTAGTTAAACGTTCGGTTTGGTTGAAAGTCAATTTATAACTTTCGGTCTGGTTTCGTTTTGAGCCGAAACCAGAAATTTAGTTTCGGTCGGATATATATATATATATATATATATATATATATATATATATATATATATATATATATATATATATATATATATATATATATATATATATATATATATATATATATCATTATGATCACGAGATTTTAACTGAATTCGAGACAGATGCGTGGTTTAGTTGACAGTTCGTCTATCTCACTCGATTTCAAATCCAGTAAGATGCAAACGGTGTTTAATCATTAATTTTAATGTGCTATTTTATCTTGAAATATGAAGGTGAATTAAACCGCTACTTATACTTTCTGTAAGAATATACACCTAACAGAACAGTAAACCACGGTATCCTGTAAGAAATATTTTACTTCACCTAGATAGTCACATCGCTACTAAATTCGTTGGTGTAAAATGTAAGCATTTTAATTCGTGGTTTCGTCAGCTGTCATAATGCTTGATTTTTTTTATTCACCTAATGAAATATATCCGTTTTTCGCTCGTTTCAAAGGAAATATCATATCTTGTTTATATTCTTAAGGGAAAATTTTTTTATTTTTATTTTCACATTTGATAATATAAGATTTCCCGTCTTGACATGCGACGTTTTGATGATGTGTGCCTACATGCGTTTTAAATGCAGAAACAAAAACAAGAACTTTGTGTATTAAAACAGATAGATATGCACTACCTTACATGTCAGACATGAACATAAGTTTTTAAAGAAGAAATCTGACTCGACACTGATCGCGTTATGTGTTGTTCCCTTACGTCTCTTACGTCCATGAAAACAATAATCCCGCTGTGAGGCTGTACTGAATCTGATTTGCTTTATTGTCAGTTATGAAAAAATAATTTACAAAATGTGAAAATGTAATTTTTTTTTGTGACAGATAGGGTTATCCCAATCCTAATAATCTCTTGTGTCACTGATATTTATATGATTACGAAAAAGGGATGGGTGTTTTGCTGAAGAGCGAAATTAATCTTCTAGTCTTCTATTCAAGAGCAATTTGTGTAGATCATGGAATTTAATATTTGTAAACATGTTTACAAAGCCTATTTCATTTGAGAAAGTTCTAAAAAGATTTTTAAACAGATAAAATGTTTACGAATTTGGTAGGACAATGACCCATATCCTGGTCATCTTCTTGTGTCTTAGTTCTTTATATGATTTGTGTCATGAATAAAATCGTTATTATTGTTTTACTCTCTGCTTAGTTGAATCGCATTTTGGTTGTGATTTGGAAGCTACTTTTTATTTCAATTATTCATTTGAATTACAAAGTTCTGAGTGACTTTTCTTGCTAAAACATTATTTGGAATGCAGTCAAAGAAATTATGGACTATATCCTTGTGATACAGCATTACTACATTTAAGGTTATCGGTACATTAGTACATTCAAGACTGGAATTAAATCAAAACACTAGACTTTTAGACGTGTGATATAACTTTAGGATTATTTGGCACCTAATCCATAATAGTGTAATTTCCTCTTAAATTTTCATTTTCTAACTTTGCTAATTAAATTATTTGTTGAATTTTTTAAAAAAAAACCGTTGGTTTTGCTTTTTCTGTTACTTAGTTTAAGACCTGAGAGTCGTGACCTAAATGTTAAAATAACTGAACTATTGTTTAGCCCTATTTTAAAGGCATGCTATGATTCAATTTCATTGTGCACAAGTTCTTTTAATTTAATTAGCATATCCCTACATGTTATAAGTATATCACCTTATTTTTAACCTGACAATAGTGTAGGAAAAAAGGGCGGGGGGGGGGGGGCGCAGAAAGACGTCATTCGTGTATAGAACAGAGTTACTAAAATCGTCTGGTATCAATTACATGTTTGGATACATATATTAAAATTCTATGGGGGTGTTTTTATTTGCATCACCCTTTCCCGAAAGCAGTAAATCAAAGATAACAGTTAGATATGGCACTGAGAGTAACGATCGCATCAGCTTCGTTCGTTGCTGACTATGCTTCGGACAGACATGAATAAATGCAAGGTGGTTTCTATCCCACTGCAAGAACAAAACCGTGGGGCGGTAACAAATTGAACGCGGTAAAGATGAGTTATTAATGTTTTTACATTATGTCGTAATCTACTATGAATAATATGTACACTGCACGCTTTCCCACTCCGTTTTGAAATAGAAATTATGAATGTCAGGTAGATATTCTTTACAGCTTAAATTTTTTCTTTTCTTTCTGAATCTATAAATAATGATCCATCCCAGTCTACTCCGCCATATTCAGATTGTGGAGGATATAACTTATATAAAGTTTAAACAAAACTTGACTTCTAAATTTGATTTTTAGTTTCCGATGATTGTCTGTTGGAGATGATACTATTTTTAGAATGCTATAAAATGGCAATTCCTTTTGATCTTACCTACATTTTTTTTGTTCGTTTTTTTTAAAATCATTTTTTTATGAATCGTTCAGATCAGTATAATAAAAGCAGTAATGTAACATCTGCAAAGAGTCGAGTTAGAGAACGAGCACCATTGGTCATATCGGTTACATTGACTAGAAACAAGAGAGACCCATGTTCGGATCCTTGTACTACATCAGCGTTTATAATCGTTTCTCATGAATAAGTATCTTGAAGAATGACCGTTAGCTTTTTATTACTTCGGAAACCATTTAAAAAGATTACTTGACACACCGTATTTATCCAGTTTAAAAATTTAATCTCTATACCAGAGCCAATGAAAAGCTTTTGAAAACCCACAAAGTACTTTACAAGAATATACATTAAGGCATTTTGTGACTTACGTCATCAGACCACGTGGATTTAACGATACGAATGGACTTAATAATATCTGCAATTACTTTTTAAAAGATTGTTAATTTACTGAGGGTATCAATGAATCTTTCAGCATGATATGAAGAAAAAAGATAGTTCCACAAAGAACTGAGATGGAAGTAATATGCTGAATTAATAAGTCACCCTTTTCTTTATCATGATAATTGCAAAAAAGAAACATTATTACTTGTAACTTTGAGAGGTGAGATATAGTTAAAATAATTTTGTGTCTTGCAATATTGTATAATATGTTGGGATGTTTTGCTCAAAATTTGAAAGATTTACATTGATATTATCAATATTGTGCTCTTCACTCATTTTTTTTTCTTGTTAAGTACTTTATTTCTGAATCCTCTACTATGATTGAGGGATCTATTATGTCCCTTTTTCTTTATCATTTTGTTAATTGAGAATCAAATCACGGTCTGTTGGCTTGACGAATTGTATAACTTTTATACTGAATACATACAGCTTGGCTTCCTAATGATTGGAAGTGACATATCAATTGCAGCATCCCTGTTTTTGTTGGATTATTCAAACATATGTCGTGTTAGTAGTGCCTGATATCAGCGCCTTGTATTTGCTGAGTCAGCCTTTCTCCAAACGCGGATCTTATATGCCATTTTGAAGTTCACGCCAACACTGAATAATGTATTAGGAAAATCGTGGGCAGTAATTTCTTTATACTCATCTAATTCAGTTTCTTGAAGATTATAACTGCCAAAAACAAAATACAGAAAAGCTAATAATCAGACCGCATTCTGACAATGATCCAGCTACGAAAATATGAAAACGTCTAATTGCCCCCCCCCTCCTATTTTAAGGACAAGAGCTCCATTTTCACTGCCTTTTGAATGCTTGTTTAATTTTAAGAATATATTTTTATTTGTTTCAGTGTTATTTATCATCAAGTGTCAAGGACACGTTAAAAGCTCTATTAATCTATTCCGTTGTATGTGTATTACCTTGTTGTGTATATTGATATGACGTTATGTGTTGCTGATATCGGTCACCTTACTCAGTTTCTATTATATGTTCGTTATTGTAAAACCTCCTTTGTTCAGTTATTACACACCCATTGATATCTAATAGTTGATATAACGTTCAACACAAAAATCAGTCGGGAACTCCGCATCAAACAAAATGATTTGATTCATTGGAACTAATAATGTGTTTTCTCTACCGTCGGCGTGTCTATATTTTTAGATCAATATATAATTGAACTTTTATTCCAATTTAATTGTAATCTGAGTGACACTGTAAAGCTAAAATATCGAAAAAGTGTAAAAAGCTGGGATATATAATAACTTCAAAACGCATTTTGATATTCCGAGTTCTCTCAATATGGCGTATAAACACATCTCGGCCGGGCGACCACGACGTATCAATAAGCAAACATCAAACTTGGGGGGGGGGCACTCTGGTTTTGTGAATATATGATAGACAATAGTAAATGTTGGTAAAACAATGGTAGTTTCCGACATGTTGTAGTTACCATGACTATCATCTTACGGTAGGGGCACTGAGTGGCCGAATGGTCTAATGTGCTGTCCGTTACGGATCACTGCCACTTCACCTCTATCTGCGTGGGTTCGAGTCTCATATTCGGCCAATGTGGGTATGTGATATTGCTTGCCACTAGCTTCTCGTGGGTCGGTGGTTCTTTCCTGGGATTCTCCCGGGTTCTTCCTCCACCAATAATACTGGCCCACATGTATAGTCTATCGTGTGCTGAGTAATGGAGTTAAACCTTACAATAACGACAATAACATATTATGGTACCATGGACTTTATGATCTCATTCGTTGTGTCTTCAGTAACTTGCTTGTTTCCATGGGTTCACCGTCTTTCTTTGTTTCTACACAGGTGACGCATATTGTCCAAATAGATGTTGTTATAGTACTAAATCTGTTATTGCGTTTATCATGTTAGGTTCAGAGACGGATTGGAGCTCAATAGTCAGTTGGTGGATAAGGAAGCTATACAGCATGTCAAAACCTCAGAAATAGTTATGTGTGACATTAGAACCTTTCCCCCTCTCTTACACACACTCAGTAGGTTAATCTTTTGATCTCAATTATCATATCTTTGACAATTACAAATCCCGTATCAGGTGAATGTAGACTCAAACTTGAAATGCCATAAAAACATATTGTTCTTTTTAAAGTTGGAGCCAAAAATGTTTAGTAATTATCTTGCATATTCTTGTTGGCGCTATTGTTTTGTAAGTATTCGTCGTTCTAAGCCTATATATTCGTCAGGTTTATTTTCTTATAATAAAACTATAACTCTCCCATTTTACAAATCTCTTCAAAGTACCAGGGGGCTCTTGTAACCGACGGTCTAAAGCACTCGCCTTTATCGATCACTGTCATCTCACCTCTGTCCGCGTGGGTTCGAATCGGGTATGTGGGTTCGGGTATGTGAGAAAGTTAGTCTGCTGCTTACCTGGTGTAGGTGGGTCCTACCTAGGTTTCTTTTCCGTCTAGTTCATCATCCACCCCTTATACAGGCCGTCATGTATAGCAGCTTATCAAGCATTAAGAAATGGCGTTAAACCCAAAACAACAACACTAACAACTCTTCAAACATGCTTTTTCTTCCAATTATTGATTTCATCAGCTGGAAACTTTCCTTTTTCCATTTTTCAAACAATCCATTTCCTAACAATTCTATACAACTATACAACTGAAACTACGCGCTGATAAATATGTAGTTAGTTACGTGTACTTTCGTTGTGTTAATTTTAAAACATGATTATATACCACAATAGGTGACTACATAGCTTATAAAATGTACAAAGGTTCAAGTGCTATTATGTACGAGGAAAATGCCAAATTACTTGTGCAGTACGGTATTACACATGGACATCTGAGAGTAAAGCCAATAATTACAAAGGACGGCATTATATACATATTTATGAGAAACTGATATATGATTCCCATTAAGCCACCTTCTTTCAAATATTCTGGATACTAGATACCTTGTTGGGAATTGAGTTTTTGAATTTTTTATGAAAACGTAAGTCTTCTTTGCAACATAATGATTTATGGAGATATTGCGTATACAACACAACGATCGG